>JAPEBW010000484.1:0-51350 GCA_027405785.1 Ophiocordyceps robertsii | reverse complement strand
TTAGTATATTACTACCGATATATAGGCGCAATACCTATAATTGCCTAAGGGCAATTAACGTTACTATAACCCCGTATATAACCCCGCGTATTTAATACTATATTTAATTATATACGATTACTAAGCGTATATATTACTATATCTTAATTACGCGCACTAAAATCCCTACGATAGTGCGTTTAATATACTCCTAACTAAATAGCTAAGGGCGTTTATTATAAAGGGGGGATAATTATAAGAATAGTACTAATAGTATAGGCTAACTAAGTGCGGGGAATGCGCTAAGTAAGAAGCCCCGCTTTCGGTCTTAACTCGATAGGTAGTCGATAGGCCCCCGCGATTAAAGCTAAGAGACTCTCCTTTCTATAAGCTTTAGTCTTATAATAAAGTAGGTAGCTAAGTAATACTATAACCTATCGTACTATCTACTATCTTTGCTACTTAATTAGTAGTACTGCGAGACTGTCTCCTTATATTAAGTAACAATTTTATTAAAAGAAATTTTTATATATTAAGCTTATTAAAAGTTATTATAGCTAAAGTTATATTATATATACTATAGTACTATTATTTTATCTTATTATTAAGTTCTATAAGCTTATATCTTATTATATTACTTTTTATTACTAGTTTTATTAGTAATAATCTTTAACTTTATATTGTTAAAGCTAATAAAAAAACCTATAAAAAACTTATAGTTAACCTTTATTATTTACTAAGTCGAATAAACTAAAATAGTTTAAAAAAACTTATAAAGAAGTTTTACTTTAACTTTTATATTATTAGCTAAATAAAACCTAAAAACTTTTAAAAGAGCTTAACATATTATTTAAAGATTTTATTTTACTAGTAATAATACTTTATTAAAAACTCTTACTTAGTAACTATTAAGTAAAGCTAATAAGCTAACTAAGTGCGGAGAAATATACTAAGTAGAAAGCCCCGTTTTTAGTTCCGACTTAATAAATAGTTAATAAGTCCCCGCGACTAAAGCTATAAAACTCTTCTTTTTATAAGCTTTAATCTTATAATAAAGTAAGCAGCTAAGCAATACTATAACTTATTATACTATTTATTATCTTTACTACTTAATTAATAATATTGCGAGACTTATCTCTTTATAGTTTTTAAAGCTTCTTTTTTCTAATTACTTAGTAAAGATAATATTAGCAAAAAGATCGTAAAGCGGTATTAAACCGGCGTAATAAAGCTAATATAACTTTAATTTAGGCTTATAAGTATAAGAGATTTATTTAGATAATAAATACGACTAAATACCCTTTATACCTTAGATAATAAAAGTACTATTAAGAATATTCTTATTAATAAGTATATAGTTACCGCTACTTTAAGAAAAATAAAATGCCTTTTAAGCTTATATTAAGGAACTAAAGGAGACTTAATAGTTATAAAAGCGTATTATAAAGCTTAAAAAAATAAAAATAAAAAGAAGGATTACTTTTAAATTAATTTAAAAAGTATTACTAGTTAAACTCCCTTAATTTAATAAGTAGTTAAAGTAATAGGGTAAAGCTTTAAAATATTACTTAGTTAGCTTAATTAATTAATTCTCGGAAATAATTTAACTAGCTTTATAACCTTAAGGATATATTTAAAGCTATATTTTAATAATTTTGCTAATATAATATTAAAATCCTATTTATAGTAGATTATATCTATACTAACTATAAAGCGAGAAAATACTAATACCTTAAGGAATAATTAACGATTTATAAAGAATAATATAGCATAAGTTAAATCTTTTTTAAAGAATAAATACTTATACCTATTAAAGACATAGAAAATAAAAAGATACTTTTAGCAATATAGCTAAAGAACGCTTAATAATAAGAAATATAGTCTCTGCTAAAGTTTAACTTTTACTTTAACTTTATTAAACGATGCTTTAAGCGATTATTAAAACAAATATAGTTATTAAGGTTATTTACTAAGTTATAATTAAAGCTTTAAAAGTAACTTAACTTTTATTTAATACCTATTTATAAGTATAATAAAGAAGAATTAGTCTAAGTACCTTAATACTACTAAGACGCTATAAATAATAAGAAATACTATTTAAGCGTAAGCTTAAAGTTAAGCTAGCATAAGATTAGTATAAGATCTTTTAACTAAGTAAATTCTTACTATAAAAAAGGTTATAGTAAATATTAATTAAAAGGTTCTTATTACTAAAGCGCTATTAATACCTTAATAATAGTAAGGGGAGACTTATGTTTAAATAACTCTTAAAAAAACTATAGCTAAGGTTATAAAAAAAAGCGAGGCTAAGGATTATTTTAAAATTATAAGGTTATTTATTTTAAATATAAAAAGCCGGGTAATAATATAAATAAATATACTTTAGTTTTAACTATAAAAACATTAATTATATAAAGTAGCTAGTAGCTAAGCAGGGGGTGCCTTATAAGACTAATAGTGCGGTTGCCTTATAAAGCTAGCATAAAGGGCAATAATACTATTAAGTATTACTAGCGGACTTTTATCTATTAATATAACGGCAACCCCTCCTATTATATTATAATTATAACACCTAACTATAGCTCTCTATTTAAGACCGGGCGACGGATAGCACCGGCTCGGCTACGTTAAGCTAATAAGGCAAGCACGTAACGGGCGCGCGGCAATAGCGGGGCATAAGACCTAAGGCGTATTAAGACGTCGGGCAGCTAGGCCTACGGGTAACTGCATTAACTAGCCGAAGGGCGCGGCGCGCTAGGCCTTAGGAGCCCGCGTTAGCTAGGGTATCCTTGCTTATAGGGACCGGGGCTTATAGGCAAGAGCTTAGAAGGAAGCGTATTAATTAAATTAGTAGCCCGAGGACGTGCTGCTATAAAAGGGGGATAGTTATAAAGTGGCTAGCAGCTAGGCGGGGGGTGCCTTGTAAGACTAGTAGTGCGGTTGCCTTATAAAGCTAGCGTAAGGGGTAGTAATACCGTTAGGTGTTATTAGCAGACTTTTATTTATTAGTATAACGGCAACCCCTTTTATTATATTATAAGTTAATATATTATATATTAAAGCCGCTTTATAAAGAAATGCTTAAAGGCCGGAGTAAACGCTTTTCTTTTTATTATATTTTTACTTTTTAAGGAGCTATTATAAACTCTTATAGTATTATTAAAAGTAACGCTTTTTAATAGAAATATATACTTAAAGACTTATAGTATAATAAACTTAGTAAATAAATATTTTATATAATAATAAGGCTTATTATAAGTGTTATTATTGTATTTTTAGCTTTTAAGACTAAGTAATATTTAAGTATATAACTATAAGGTTTAAGAGGTTTTAATAAAAATTATTAGTATTAAAAGTATTAAAATAATAATTACTTAGTATTATATTATTATTAATAGGTTTACGCTTAATAACTATATATTAACTTTATAGTTAATTATAGTTTTTATAAATAAGAAACTCTATATCGTTTTATAGAAAAAGCAATAATAAGTAAAGGACTTAATTAGTAGAAATACTTTATAAAGTCTATAAAAACTTATAAAAGATTACTAAAGTAAGGCTTATATCTATATAGTTACTATTAACTTAAAGCTAATTTTATTACTAAATAAAAATAACGATAAAAGAATCTTAGAAAAAGAATAGACTAAGATACTATAAGCTTTATACTTATATAAAAATATATTGTTAGTAAATAAGTTTAACTTATTACTAGTTAAGAAAAAAATAAATTATATAGTTAATTTAAGTTTTTATATAAAACTACTTTTTAAACTAATTTATCTTTTTTCTTATAATAAATCATAAGTATTAAAGAACTAAATTAATAGCTTTATAAAACGCGGTATTATTCGGGAGTTATAAAGTTTTATAAGTATATTAATCTTTTTTATGCTAAAGAAAAATAATAGCTTTTATCTTTATATAAACGACTTAAAACTTAACCGTATTATATAAAAAAATTAATACTTTTTACTTCTTATTTTAAAGATCCTTAACTATTAATAAAAAGTTAAGTTTCTTTTTAAGATTAATATTTAAAATATATATTAATATATCTCTTTAAAAGAACGCAATAAGTAAAAAATAGCCTTTTAACTACGCTATAAATACTTTAAGTACCTTCTTATATAATTTAGCTTAATTAGTACTTTAGCTACTTTTTAAAGCTATATTAATTAAGCGTTAAAATATTTTATTAATATTATTTATTAAGTATATTATTATAATATCCTTATCTTCTTATTATTCAACAAGAATATATAAAATATTTTAAATAAGTTATAAAAAGGCTATATATAATATAACTATTTATAAATCTATTTTAATATATATTTTATTAGCAAGTAATTAAGTTTCTTAGTTTTATTTTATTAGTTAATAAAGTATTAATAAATTCTTAATAAGGAAAAGTATTTACTAAATAGCTAATACTTAATACCTATTAAAGATATTTAAGTCTTCCTTAGGTTTTATAACTATTACCGTTATTTTATTTATTGCTACTTTTATATAGTAATACTTTTTATTATACTACTAAAAGGTAATAGTAATAATAAAAAGCTAAAGAAAGTAAACTTAAACGTTACTAAATTTTTAGCGTTTTAGTCTTTAAAAGATATATTTATTAATATACCTTAATTTTAATATTTTAACTTAAAAAGGTATACTTAAATTAAAAGAAATATATTATATTATATAATAGTTAGTATTTTATCTTTACTTAATAATAAAGGTTATTACTATTTAGTTATATTTTAATAAAGAAAGTTTACTAAAGCTAAGTTTAACTACGAAGTTTTAAACTAAGAACTATTTACTATTATAATCTTATTTAAATACTAACGATATTATATTAAAAAAGCTATGTAATAAGTAAAAATCTTATTAAACTATTTTAATCTTTAGATATTTATATACTAAACCTCTTTTAATAAAAGATAAGTATAATAGTATGTATACTTCTTATTATTTAATTTTACAATTAAGCATAAGGTAAAGAAGTTAAACCCGGCTAATATACTATTAAGAATACTTAGATATAAAGGCAAAAAGCCTTTATTTATGAAGTTATAATTAAAACTTTAGTTAAAACTAGCTTTAATAAATTATATAACTACTAATAACCTAAAGAGAGAAAATAAGAAGTCTTTATAAGTTAAAAAAAGCTTAACCTTAAGCTAACATAAGTATAATAAGTTACTTTTATATATTGAAAATATATAAGCTTTTATATAGTAAACTACTATTAACTTAAAAGCGAACTTAAAGTAACTAGCCGTATAAGTTAAAAAGAAAGCTAGTTATAAATAGCTACTTTTAAGGAAGACTATAAAGAATATAGCTTATAACGTTTAAGTATATATTAAAAAGTCTTTACTATTTTACTAAAATTGCTAAAATATACTTAAAGTAAAGATATAGTAATTACTTAACAAAAGGTTACTAAAGGTTTTTTAAAAAAAAAGGTATTCTAAGTTAATATAATTAAATAAATTACTATTATAAAAGAGGTAAATAAAAGTACCTTTTAATACTACTTTATAATTAAAGTTAATATAACTTTATTATAACGACGTTTAAGTATAATACTTTAAAGGCTACTAAATAAGTAAATTACTATTAAGGAATTTTTACTAAGAAGATATAGTAAGGGATATTAATTAATATATTTAAAAATACTTTGTATATTAAGGCGCTATTTTAAGGAGGTATTACTTTTATAGCGCTATATAATAATTACTATACCTTATGCGACTATAAAAAGAACTATTAATAGACTTTACTATATATTTATTAAAAGTATAATATAAAGTATAAGAAGTTAATATAATACTAATAACTATAGATTAATATACTAAGTATTACCTCTTTATATTATATTTTAAGATAATAAATAATTAAATTTCTAAAAACGTAGATTAAGTCCCTAGCATAAACTTAATAATAATAATAAGATAATAAAGACGCTTAAGCTAATAAAGGTATTTTAATATATTATGAAGTTAATATATAGGCCTTTAAAAGATATATTTATAAATAAAGAATTACTATTTATTAATAAGTTTTAGTTAAACTTATATTTTATCTTAAAAGTTAAATATAGGTTATTAATTACGTTTTACTTTTAAACTAATAAGTAAACGGAATATATAAATTAAACTGTATATTACTACTTAAGATACTCTATAAATTTAAAATAAATAATCTAAGTATTATTTCTTTAAGTAGTATAATTTATATATAATAACGTAATTTATATTATTATTAAGCTATCCTTTATTTAAGCCTTTTTAAGCTAAAAGGTAAACTTTTATTTTAATATTAAGGATAATATTATAAAAAAGAAGGTCCTTAAAGTAAAAGTAAGAATTAATAAGCTAAAAGCTTTATAGTAATAACTTAAAGAATACTAACGAAAAGCTATTAAAGCGTAAGTAAAGTACTATAACCCTAAGTACTAATTACTTTTACTTAACGTTAATAACCTTATTATACTCTTTATAAAGAACTTATACCTTAAGAATTTAAAGAAAAAGTTATCTCCTAAGTATATTAAACCTTTTTAAGTACTACAAGCTATTAAAAAGTAAGCTTATTATTAAGCTCTCTTAAATAAGTACTTATATATTTATAACATCTTTTTTTATTAGCTTATTAAAACCTTAAAAAGAAATCTTAAGCGACTAAGGATGCGCTAAACTATTAATAATACCTAACCTTGAAAATAAAGAAGGTAAATAAGAAGTCTAAAAAGTATTAAATAAAAAACGCGTTAAAAGTAATACTTTCTTCTTAATTAAGTAAAAAAGCTAGTAGGTAAAGTATAATTAATAAGTTCACGCTAAAAATATAGTAAATAGCTAAGCACTAATTAGCGAATACTTAATTAACCTTGCTTAGAAAAAGAGAAATATAAAACTAAGTAAAACCTAAGACGCTAAAAGCGTAAGAATAACCTACTTATTAAGTTATAACTTCTTACTAACATAATACTAATTTACTACTAATTACTTATATCCTTAGTTAAAGTAACTGTTTATAAATTAATACAATATAAAACGGGAAATAAAAGTAAGTAAAAGTAAATAACTAAAAGAAAATATAAAGCCAAGCTAATCCTCTTTAAAACGATAATAATAATAAAAAATATAAGCTAAGTTATTATTACCTTATATTATTAATAAAGGAAAAAATAAAAATAAAAGAAATATAAACTTAAACTATTTTTTACTTATATTAATACTTTGCTAGTATTATTTAAACTTACTTAATAGTCTCTTTATTTATATTAAATAAAGAGGGAAATGTTAGTATACCCGCTTCCTTAACTAGCTATATTTTAATTAACATAGTACTTACCTCCGCTTTTATTATAATTTAGATATATTGCTAAGATATATAGCTTATATTGCTTATAAGTAGCTTAAGTTTTAACTATACTTCTTAAGTATAATACTTTAAAATAGTTAAATTAATACTAAAAGACTGCGCTAAATTTTACTAAGTAAGTAGCTCGCGCTATATATTAATAAGTATTTAGTAGTTATTATACTAAGACTAAAAGACTGTTAGCTAAACGTTTATATATTAATCGTATGTTTATTTTTATTATATCCTTTTTATTACTAATAATACTATTCTCCTTTTAAAAAGTTATCTTAGTAATATTCAACGCCTTATAAAAATACTAAGCCGTTATAGCGAGTTAGTAGTTAGTCTCTTTGCTAAATATAAAAGTATTATTATTATTTTGTTATTCTTAAAGTAGGTATTATAAAGTATTAAGTATATTAAGCTCCTAAATATAATAAAGTATACCGATTATATTAGTATAGTTGCTAGCTATAAGTATAGCGACTTATAAAACAATAAGCTAATATAAAGTAATAATAAACATAATTAATAATATAGCTAATTAATAACATACTTAATTATAAGTAGCTATATACTAATACTACTACTTATACCTTAAGGCGGTAACGCCGGAGAAAATATACTTAATCTTTATAACCTTAATAGGCTTTAGCTTAAATACTTTAAAAGCTATAATAGCGGTAAGGAAACAATATTTATACTAAAGTTTAGCGGGTATTACGCCGCTTAATTTCATAGCGCAGGCTTTCGCTTTAAACTATATATAATTCGCCTATAAAATAATAAGGATATTAGCCTTACTATTATTATTATTATTAAGTTTACGCTAAGGACTTAATCTAGGTTTTTAGAAATTCGATATTTATAAATAAAAGGGAAAAACCGGAGTGCTTAAGGTAAAACCTCCTTTTATTCGTGCTTAGTCCGCCTCGCACGAGGTCTTATAACTTTATATAAGGAAAAAAGGAGTGCGCCTTCCGCCGTAAGTATATCCCGCTCGCTAAGCAGTTCGACGCGGCCTAGTAAAGCTAAGGCCGCTACTAACCTAAGCGGCCCGCGGTCTAAAGTATCGCGCTCTAGGCCTAAGGTATAAGCAATAGACCCTCTCCTATCCCCCTTATCTACCTTCTTAATACGGGGGCGGGAGGGGTAAGCGGGATTTCGACCCGCGCCCCTCCCGCGGGTAGCGCGACCTTTAAAGAGTAGGCTTATAATAGTCCCCGCTAATAGGAATTCAGCGCCCCGCCGTGTGTATATATTCTTAATTAAGACCGTTATTTATTCGCGCCGCTTAGTTACTAATCCCGCGCTTAGCTTTAGAGATAAAGCTTCTTACTTACTACGCGCGTACGCTTATACTTCTTCTCCTTCTTTTAAAGACGCGCTTATCTTTCTTATAAGCTTATTATATACTTACCGCCCCGCCTTATTCGCGTGCCCGCCGTTCCTCTATCGTCGCACTTATTATCTTTATCGCTACTATACTAAAGAAGAAAGTTACTTTTTTTAACCTTAATACGGGTTTACTCCTTAAACTACTAAGTAAAGATATTAAGGATAAAGAGGCCTAGGCCCGTTATAGTACTAAGCATAAAATTCCTTATTATATATATATAGGTTATCTATTAAGCGATAATACGCTTATAGTTTTCTAAGGCTATTAAAACTAAGCTTATATATATCTAAGTTATATCCGCCGTATAGGCGCGTATAGTACGTATAGCTAATCCTCTTTTAGCTATCTTTATAAAAGCGTATATTACGTGCTTCTTAAGTAACTAATCTTATTTTTAAGTAAGTAGTCTTATATTAAACCCGCTTATATACCTTAGCTAATCCCCTTTATAGCTTACCGCTATAAGTAAGGATATAGCCTATAAGCTTTACGCCGCTTAAAAGAAGTTATATAAATCCGGTCGGCTTATTAAGCGCTTTATATATATAAAGCTCGCCTCCGCGGCGATAAAGCTTTAGTAGCGTGCCGGCGCTACTATAGCACGGGCTCTCGCGTTTAGTGCTCCCCTTAGTCCTACCTCCCTTAACGAAAACGTTAAGCTACTCGCCTTTACCCTTAGCCGCTTCGTTAATAACGCGCGCGCGGCCTATAAAGCTAATACTAAGCTCGCTAATAAGGTTAATAGTACTATTATAGTTATTTACTAAACCGTTTACGCTATAGCCCGGAACCTAAAAAGCATAAAGAATACGCTATTTATAGTAGCCGATTACCTTAGCTTTAGCGGCTATAAGGGCTAAGATATCGCCCTTAAGAGTCGTTTGCCCGACTTAAACCTTACGCGTGCTTATACCGCCCTCGCACTGCTTAAGCCCCCGCTACTTAAGGTTCCCGTTATCTTAAAGGACTTTAAAGCTAAAGCTAAGGCTAAGAAGAAAGCTTAAGCTAAGGCTCTCGCTAAGGCCTATGCTTAAAAGCGCGCCGCTCTCGCTTAAGAGCTTAAGTATAAAGGAGTGCTTAAAGGTAAAGGTAAGGGAAAAGCTATTAAGGCCGACGTTATATCCGACTTAAGGGAGCTTAAGCCTAACGTTAGTAATAATAAGTCGGAGGAGGAGCTAGATAAGGACGACGACGATACTAACGAGGCTAAGACTAAGGTCCTTAAAGATAGGGATAGCCCCTTACCCGGTCCTAACTTAATTTTTATTATTTCCGACTATAAGAGCGGCGGTAATAGCGATAACGACGACGACCTTATATTACTCCTCGCCTCTCTTACTCTTAGCCTATCCGCGGGCCGCGACGTCCCCCCGCTTATGCTAAAGCGGGCTTATAGCCTCTTTAAAAGCAGTGCCTTTAAGGCTAATAGCCCCGCGGTCTCTGCCTTAAAGCGTATTCGCGCCGTTTATACTCTTAACCTAGTTAGTAAGGAAGGGGATACTAAAGACCTTAGCTTAGACCTTAAGTACTTTTAGTTTTTCGCTTATAGTAAGGCGGGGTCTCTTCCCCTTAATTTTCTTATAATGCTTAATTCCGCTTAGTCGACTAAGTATTATCTAAGTCGCCTTACCCGGCTTAGTCTTATGC
This sequence comes from Ophiocordyceps robertsii, assembly GCA_027405785.1. Taxonomy (NCBI): domain Eukaryota; kingdom Fungi; phylum Ascomycota; class Sordariomycetes; order Hypocreales; family Ophiocordycipitaceae; genus Ophiocordyceps; species Ophiocordyceps robertsii. The sequence continues at coordinate 40,948 of JAPEBW010000484.1, read as the reverse complement.
CGCCTTCGACGCTAATAGCGGGAACCTTATAGGCCCCGAAGTAGACGCCTTAGCGGGCTGCTAGCGGGACGACTTCTTTTACGTTTACTCCCGCCGTAACCTTAAGTCGCCGTAAGCGCGGGAGGGGAAGGGTATTAATTACTCTAACTTATAGTCGTAACTAGGCGGGGCGTTCTTATAGCACTCCTTAAATAAGGAAGTCCGCTATTACTCTTAATCGCACTTAGCGCGGCGCCGGGGACGATAATAATAAGCTTAGATATTAGTTAAGGTAAAAAGGTAGTATTAAGGGGGGGGGAATTAAAAAGAGAAGCTAGCTAAAGCGCTAGCTTAAGGTAGGTCCGGTAAGGGCCTTATAAGCTAAGTAAGGTCTTAAAAAGGGGAGGTTTCGGCGTTTTAGTACTTTATAGCGTTTATTATATTAGTAGGTTATCCCCTTAAGGCGAGCTAAGGGGACGATTTAATTAATATATATCCCCTTTTAACTAAGGTATAGCCGGAGCCGTTACGTATACCTTATCTTCCCCTTAGTATAGTCGTATTACTAAATCGAATTATCGTAAGCGCCTTAAGCTTAAGAACTATCTTACTAGCGTAGCCGCCGTCTCTTATTTTTAAAGCTTCGCCCGCACCTCGCCCGCGTTACGGAGTCGCTATAATAGCGTCCCCTTTACCTCGCTAGTTAGCTTATAGCTTATTATCGCATAGTAAATAGTATCCTGCTATTGCCCGTAGTTATAAAGGGGCGATACTACTTTAAATACGTTATAGCGGAATAGGAAATCTTTAAGGCCTATTACTCCGGTTTATATCTAAGTAATTATAAAGCTTAAGTACTTAAGCAACGCCTTATAACGGTTAAGCGCTACGGCCTTATTAAACCGGGGCGGTAAGTCGGCGGGGTAAAGCGTAGTTTAGCGCTATTTAATAGGTTCCTCTTTTAAGCTTTACTATTTAGCCTATTCTTCGAAGAGGATTTCCTCTATTCTTTTCTTCTCTTAAAGCTCGCCGGACCTAACTTAAGACCGTACCCCCCTTAATACCTCCGTAAGCGGTAGTCTTAAAGGCGTAGGCCGCCTTAATCGTTATTTACGTTGCTAAAGCAGTCTCGCTACTAATATAAACGCGCGTTGGATTTAGTTTAAGATTCCGGAGTCTTTTAGTCTCTTAAGGGTATCGGCTATTTTTTAGTTTAAGTAAAGGTTAATTAGCGGGACCTAGGTTTTAGCTTTAAGCTAGTAGACTAAGGTAGCTTAGTAAGCTCTTATAACTATTTAAAGGTAGGCGGTCTAATCTTATGCTAGTTTCGCAGCTATCCCGCGGGGCTTTCTATCCGCCGGGGTTATCTCGTAAAACGTAACTATAGCGTATACTATAAAGGAACGGACAACTTTACTATAAACTTCTTAGGCCTTAAGTAAGGTATATCCTTATATAGACGCTATAAGCTCTATAAAGGCTAGGTTCTGCCTTTTTAGCTTAGCGCGTAACTTATTAAGGTGTGCTTTTTACTTAAGCTTGCGGTCTACTTATACCCTTAAGAGCTTAGCGTCTTAGACCGGCACTACTATAGCGGCCTTAAGGCGGATAAAGGTCGTAATCGCCTCGTGTTTTCTCGTAAAGTAAATAAGCTTACTCTTTAAAGGTTTAAAGTTTACCGCGAACTCCTTTACTTATATAGCGTATACTTCTTAGGCCGCCTTAAGCCGCGCTATTATTAATTCTTTATCGGGGCTAACGCTAAGGATATTTATATCGTCGGTAAAACTAATAATATAAACTCCTTTTAGCTTTTCTAATCTTTTATAAAGGGGTATTATATAGTAAAGGAATAGGATCGGGGAAAGCGGCGAGCCTTAAGGGACCTTTATAGTAATTTAAACCGGTATAGCCTTTCTTCTATTAAAATAAAGGGTTAAGTAGCGTTTATTTATAAAGCTATAAGCTAGCCTCGTAAACTACTTAAGGTAGCCCTAAAGGGTAAGTTCCCTTAAGAGTTTCTTATAGTTAACTATATCGAAAGCCTCCTTAATATTAAGTTAAAGGAACGATATAATCCCTTTTCTAGCCTATATTGCGCATATTAGTTCCGTTATTTAAAGTATTGCCGCCTTTATAGACCTCTCCCTTTTATTCTTAAACTATCCTTTAGGTAAGACCCCGTTTGCTTCTACCGCGGTCGCGAGTCTTTAAGCTAAAATCTACTTTAAGATCTTACTTATCGTCGGTAAGAGGGAAATAGGTCTCTACCCCCTAGCAGTGCGGTATACCCCGGGTTTCTTCCTTAGTTTTCTTAGCATTATTACGTTTATAGACCGGAACCGGGTCGGAAAGTGCGATATCTCTATATAGGCCGTAAAGATTATCGCTAGCCGGGCTAAGAGCGCTAGGCCGTAAAGCTTAAAGAAGCTAAGGGGAACTTTATTTAGGCCTACCGCTTTCTAACTCGCTATTTTGCTTATTGCTTAAGATATATCTATAAGGTCGATACGCCATTCTATAAAGAGTTCTCTCTTAGCCGCGCGCTAAGGAGGTCCCGAAAGCGTTATAGCTTCGGCTAAAAAAAATCGTTCCGTTAAAAGTCGAGCTTTCTCTTTAAAGTTAAGGGTTAGTTAATATTCGTAGCCCCTACCTATTAACGGTAGTAAGTGCGCCGGGTCCGGGGGTAGCTTACTACGTAGCCGCGCTTACCGTTTAACGTTTTATAGCTTAGTATTATTAGCGCTAATCTCCTTAAGGAAGTCTTTTTAGTATTTCCGTCTCGCATCGCGTATAGCTCGCTTTTAAGCTATAGCCGCTTCTTATAGCGCTTCTTAGTTTGCCTAAGTCCTATATTCCTTATAGTGTCTCCGGGCCCTTTTCGCAGCTTAGGTAGCCTAGGTCGCCTCCGGGGTAAACTATACGTTGCCCCTTAAGATCGCCTACTTCCGGTGCGGGACTATCGCGCGGGCAATCTTATCGAGATCGTTATATAAGCTATTTATTTCCGCATCGATCTCCTACGGGCTATGGAGCGTAGGCTATTATATCCCGAGCTAAGATAGGGTTTCCGCCTTAACCCTCTTCTTTTCCGCCTCCTTTTACCTTAGCGTAGCTAATGCCTCCCTTAGCTTAAAGCCTATCTCGAACGAGACTACTTACGGGATATAGTTAGACCTTGTAAGGTCTAGGTTTAGGCCGATAAACTATATAGCCGTTTCCGTTATAGCTTATATAAGGTTAATCGTGCTATCTCTATGTCTATAAAAGAAACGTTAGCCTTACTATTACTTATATTAATTCTTAATTATAGAGAAGGCTTATTTAAGGCATTTAGTAAGAAAGCAATTTATATAAAGAGAATTAGCTTGTAGATAAAAAGGTAGGAATTAGTAACTAAGTAGTAAAACTCTTATTTTATTATTTTAGTAGCTATTTAATAGCCTATATATAATAAGAAGTGATTTAAAATAAGTAAGGAAATTATAAATAGTCCTTATTAAAAAGGAGGTCTATAAAAAGTTTATATACTAAAAGGTAAATAGCCTTTAGTCTATACATAGCTAAAAAATCAAGGGAAGCCTTAAAGAGGCTAAAATTTAAGGAAGCTTTAAGAGGGCTCTTATTACTACTACTACTACTATTAGTTATAGCGGATTTACTACGATATTAAGAAATAGATTTAATATACCCCCTTAAGTTAAGCCTTAAAAAGGGCAAAACCTAAATAGTTTTAAATAGCTATTTTAAGTTAAAGTCTATTATATCTATTCCTTAATATAGTAGTAAATACGCTATAATAAATAGTAGTAGTAGTAGTAGTAGTAGTAGTAATAGTAGTAGTAGTAAATTCTATACTTACTTTTATTTATATTAACGATATTATTATTATATTTTAAAAAAAAGATAAAAAGGAAGCTAAAAATCTTATATCCCGTCTTAATAAAATATTTTTTTAAATTTATTTCTTTCTTAATAAGAAGTTTAAAAGGTATAAAACGTTACTTTTAATAAGCAGTCTTTTTTTATAAAGACAGTACCTATTTAAGACCCCGTATTAATTAAAGAATATGTATTTTAACTATATATTATAAATTATAATAATGCTATATATAACGATTAACGAATACTTAAAAGCCTATTTAATTATAGCTTATAATAATATTAATAAAAAAAAACCTTTCCGCAAATTAAACACTTACTTATAGCGGGTGCGTATTGCGTTTAAAACTTTCGCTAATAATAATAATAATTTATTCGGCGGTATCGGTTACCCCTTTAAGACGATATCGTAGCGTAGCTAAAGAACGTAAGGGCAAGGGGGTAGTCCGCCTCGCACTAGCATTAACTATAGCGCTTAGCGCGATAAAACGCCCTTAAGCTTTATGCACTTAAATAAAGAGTAAAACCTACCTTAACGAGACGATAGTACGTAGCCTAGCTAGACTATACGTAATACTAATAAAAAGAAGGCTTATAATAAAATCGTAAGTATAGTCCTATATATAGTTCGATTAAGTATAGGTAATAGTTAAAACCCTCTTTTATGCTAAAGAGCGCGCTAAGAGCGCGTTAACTATAGTTTAAGCTAACTTTAAGCTTTATAAAGCTATTTAAAGCGCGATAAAGAAGGCTATATATAAGGAACTAAAATAAGGATAAGCTTAAGGCTTAAAAAGGCCTAAGTAGACTTAAGTAATAGTAGTAGTAAGCCTTAGGGGGCAAGTACGATATAACGCGATAATAAAGCCGGTCTTACCTTAATATAAACGCGAGCTAGTAGTAGTCTTAATAAGGGCGATACTAGATATCTTAAATTATAAGCTAAAGGATATAGTTAAAGCGATTAACATAGTGCTTAATATCTTATTTGCTATTATAGTAAGATGCCTTTTAAGCGGGGATATTATAGTAACGTTTAATATAGCGGTATAACCTTATTAATAAAACTAAGACTAAGTAAGGAGCGTCTTTAAGCCGGAGTCGGTAATAGTATATAAGGCCTATATAATAATCGCGAAGAATATCTTAATAAGGGTCTTTAAAACGGATAAGACGCTCTTAATTAAGGAGATCGTCGATATTAATAAAGTAAAAGTTATATAAGCATAGGTAATACGGCCTTAAACTAAGACCTTTATAGCTATAACTCTTATTATTAATATAAGTAGCTTAGTAAAGGCTAATAAGCTATATAATATAAGCTTATTCCTTAAAGCTTAAATATTTTAGTACGAGCTATATAATAAGTTAGTTTAACTTACTTAGTATTATAACTACTATAAATACGGATATATCGCTAAATATTATACCTTAATATAGCTATATGCTTACTATAAAGGGACTTTATATATAAGCGGCGAAGATAAATACTATATAAAGAAAGGCGAAATCCTTTATAACTATATATCTTATAGTAAGTAGTACTTATTATAGTCCCGCACTTATCTTATAGTAGTAAAAGCTTAAGATAAGGTAAAGAATAACTACTTAAACCGCTTATAGCGTTTTGCTAGCACTTATAGCTAGCCGGACTTTTAAATCCCCCTCCCCTCCGTAAAGGACTATAAGCCCGCCTCGTTATAAGCGCGGAAACGCCTTAAGCGACCGAGAAAGGATAAGCAAACGCTATCGGCCCCGTTAGCTAAGGCCTAAGCAGTAAGCACTAACCTAAGTAATATTAAGCAATATATAAAATAGCAGAGTATATTGCTCTTAACTTAAGCTATTACTCTTTTTTAAATAACGAACCTTACCTTAACCTTTTATATATAAAACTAAAAGTCTTTTATTAAAATATAAAGAAGAGATATAAGCTAGTATGGCTAGCTCTTAGCTACCGCGCTAAGTACGACGTAATAGCGCTTTAAGAGGTAAAGAAAATATAAGGCTTTAAGGCCTTAGCTTTAAAAGGCGTACTGTACTAACTAGTTTATAAGGAGGGCTTTAACGCGATATACGTTTATAAAAAACACAATATAAGGATATAGATATTATAAACCGGATACGATTAAGGAGAGATAACCTTTAGCGATAGTATAAGGTTAAGGTCCTTATACTTACTTTTAAAAGGAATATAAATAAGGCCGGCTAAGGCCTTAAGAGAAATCGATAGCTAAGGTCCCTTAATCTTAATCGGGGACTTTAATATTTATTACTTACTTTAAGACGCTTATAATTAAACCTTTAATAAAGCAGAATAGTTTATTAAAGAAGCCGCGCAGCTTTAGCTTAAACTAATTACGCTAAGAGGCGAATATATATAGTTCTTTTATAAATATTAAAATAGTATAATCGACCTTATATAAGCTATAATAAAAATAGTAGCTTAGTTTATTAGCCTAGACTTAAACTTTATAAGGTCCGATTATATCTTATAAGTAGTCTTATTTAAAATAGGCATAAGGCTAAGTAAGACGTTTACTATATTAAGGTAAAAAGAGGCGGAGAAAAAAAGGGTTAAGGCAAAAGCCTTATCCTAGCTCGGAATATAATAGCCTACGCTCTATAGCTTATAAGAGATTAACGTAGAGATAAATAGCTTATACGACGACCTTAACTAAATCGCCTACGCGATAGTGCTATATTAAAAGTAAGCGGTCTTAAGGGGGAACGCTTAGTTTACCTTAAAAATAACCGAGGCTACGCGGACTGCGAAGAGGGCCTAAAGGCACTATAAGGAGCACCGGACCTAAGTAAATTAAGAGGCAATATAAGAAGCAGCCGCGGCTTAAAAACGGGCTATACGCAACGCGAGATAAGAGCATTAAAAGGATTTCCTTAAGGAGATTAGCGCTAATAATACTAAGCTATAAAACGTTAAATAGTAAGCGCGGTTATATAGCGGACTGCCCTTAGACTTAGTATACTTACTACCGCTAACTAGTAAAGGCTATAAGCATTAACTAACCTTTAACTTTAATAAGAAAGCCTAGCTTTTAGCGGAACGCTTTTTCTTAGCTAAGGCCGCGATGCTTTTAAGACCCCCCCGCCCCGCGGCCGATAAGGAGCTATTCGTTAAGCAGCGTATTAACTTTATAAATATATCTTAAGCAATAAGTAAGATAGCGAGCTAGAAAGTAGCGGGCTTAGATAGGATCCTACTTAGCTTCTTTAAGCTTTATAAGCCGGCACTCTTAGCTTAATTAGTAATAATCTTTACGGCTTATATAAAGACCTTATACTTTCCGGCCCGGTTCCGAACCGTAAATATAGTAATACTGCGAAAGCTAAGAAAGAAGCCCGGGGTATACCGTATAGCCGGGGGGTAAAGGCCTATTTCCCTCCTACTAATAATAAGTAAGGTCTTAAAATAAATCTTAGCTTAAAGGCTTACGACCGCGGCGGAGGTAAATAAAGTCTTACTTAATAAGTAGTTAAAAAATAAGAAAGAGAGGTTTATAAAGGCGGCGATACTTTAAGTAATAAAACTAATATGCGTAATATAAGCTAAAAAAAGGATTATATTGTTTTTTTAACTTAATATTAAAAGAGCCTTTAATATAGTTAACTATAAGAAACTCTTAAGGGAGCTTACTTTCCGGAGCTACTTTAAGTAGCTTACGAAACTAATATATAGCTTTATAAATAAGCGCTACTTAACTCTTTATTTTAATTAAAAAAAGGCTACGCTAATACGTATTATTACTAAGGTCCTTTAAAGCTCGCCGCTATTCTTAGTCTTATTTTTTTACTATATAATACCGCTTTATAAAAGGCTTAAAAAGCTAAAAGGGGTTTATATTATCGGTTTCGCCGATAATATAAATATCCTTAGCGTTAGACTTAAGGAAGATATAATAGTAGCACGACTTAAAGCGGCTTAGAAAGTATACGCCTTATAAGCGGAAGAGTTTGCGGTAAACTTTAAACCCTTAAAAAGCGAGCTTATCTACTTTATAAGAAAATATAAAGCAATTATAACCCTTATCTACTTAAGGGCCGCGATAGTTACGCTAGGCTTTTAAGGGTATAAGTAAACTATAATCTTAAATAAAAAGCATACCTTAATAAGCTACGCGCTAAGCTAAAAAGGCAGAACCTAGCCTTAATAAAGATCGTAGTATCTATATAAAGGTATACCTTACTTAAGGCTTAAGAAGTTTATAGTAAAGTTATCCGGTCCTTTATATCGTACGCTATAGTTATGTTTTATAAAATAACCTTAATAAGTAAAAAGCCTTATAAGATAGCTATAAAGCTAGTACGGGACTAAACCGCTTACTTTTAAATAGTTATAAAGGCCTATTAAGCTACCTTAGTTTATTAGCTTAAAGCTAAGACTTAAGTCCCGCCGATTAACCTTTACTTTAACTAAAGAATAGCTAATACCCTTAAGAGGCTAAAAGACTCCGGAATTTTAAACTAAATTAAACGCGCGTTTATATTAATAGCGAGGCTACTCCGATAGCATAAACGATAACTAGGATAGCCTATACCTTTAAGGCCGCTACTCGCGGAGGCACTAAAGGGGGTATAGTCTTAAGTCGGGACCGATAAGCTATAAGAGAAAAAAAGGACTAAGGAGATCCTTTATAAAGAGTAAGTAAAGCGGTAAAGCTTAAAGAAAGAGCCTATAAGGCAGCGCCGGACTATGCTTTACCTTACTAACCTCCCGCCCCGGTTCGATAAGGCTATAGCGCTTAACTGCTATAATACGCTACTTAAGTACTTAAGCTCTACGATTACTTAAATATAAACTAAAGTAATAAGCCTTAAAGACTTTTTATTTTATTATAATATACTTAAGGTAGTATCGCCTTTTTATAACTATAAGTAGTAATAAGATACTATTTACTACGCGATAATAGATTATAGGCTTATTAATAAGGTAAGGGCAATATTATTATAATAGCTTTATAATATAAGCAAGGTATAGGTAAAGCTTTAAAAATAAAAGACGGCGGCTATCTTAATAAGATAGTTCTTAAGCTTAAGACGCTTTTATTAATTCGACTTAGTAATATAGCTATATTAAGGAGAAAGGATAAGGCACGTAAGGGCCTTAGCTATGCCTTAGTTAAAGGGGGGCGTATCTTTATTAAACCGCCCCCTTAGTATAGCTTAAGAGGGATAACCTACTACTATAATAAACACTATAAAGTACTAAAACGCTAAAACCTAAACCCCTCTCTTATTAAGCTTATAAGACCCTTAATAAACCTAACCTAGGCTAATGCTTTAGCTAGTCCCTTAACGCTTCCCCCCTCTTAAGAACGACCCCCCTTACTCTGCTTAAAGCCTAAGCTTATTATTATTATCCTTAGCGCTATACTAAGACTTACTAGATCGGGGAGTGTTATAAGGGCGCCCCGCTTAGCTACGACTGCGAGTTAAAGTAATAGGCGCCTTTCCCCTCCCCTACCTACGCTTATAACGGCTTAAAGTCGCGGCGGGGGTAAATAAAGAGGGTATCGCCTTATTAACGGCCCTTTAAAGCGTCTACTTTAAGACCTACGGGGTGCCTAATATTAAAGAAGCACTAAATATAGCGTAAGTAAGTAAGGGAGATAGTATAAACCTAAGCTAGGTAAGGCGGCTTAGATAATATTTAGTTAACTAAGCTAAGTTAAGTATTATAAAAAAGCTAAAAGGGAGCGACTTAGCCTTACTATAAGCAAAAAACTAGTAGTACTTAAGGTTTAAGCTAAAGTTTTTAGTCTCCCCCTCTTAGTCCGCTAAGCTAAAAGTAGGGGTAATATAAATACGCTTTAAGGTAGCGTTTATAAGGTTATTAGCTTAAAAGGCGCTACTCTTAAAGAGACTATAAGTGCGCTTTTATATAGCTAAAAGAACGCCGCGGCTAGTTAAAGGGCTAGGGGTAAGCATAGCGGGAGTTAAAATAAGGTCTTCCTTTTTATCGTTAATATACTAATATTACTATTATTACTACTAATATCGGAAATAATAAGGGTAGCGTTAAGGCTAGGCTAAGGGCTATCTTTATTCTTAAGGCCCTTAGTATTAGCCTCCTTATCGCTACCCCTACTATCCTCTTTTAATACGACTACTACGCCCTATAGCGCGAGGATAAGGGGATAAGGCGCGGACTAATTACTACTAGTTAAGGCTAGTACTGCGGACTAATTACCGCTAGTCGGGGCCGGTACTATAAACTAATTACCGCTAGTTAAGCTAGTATAACGGACTAATTACTACATATAAACATATATAAGGGTTTAGAAATAGTAAAAAGCTTATCTATTCTTAAAAGCATAGCTAGCTACTTTATACTTAGTTCTTTAAGCTAATTTTAAGGATTTTTAACTATACTATTTATAGTATGTAGATAAACCGTAGATATCCTTATAAAATCGCTTAATAAACTAAGTATAAGCCCGGTTAGAAACACTATAGACTATAGTTAAGGAAATCCCCTAAATATCCTTAGATATCCCTTAAAAATCGCGGTAAGGTTTATCCTATATCTTTTAAAGTGCTTTTATAATTAAAAACGGGTCGAACTATAGTATAGTTAAGATATCCCGCGGAAATCCTTAGATATCCTTTAAAAATGCTAGCGGAATCCGCTTAGTAGTTTCCACGGTATCTCTTATAGTTAAAAACGTTATAAACTATAGTTAAGTAGGCTTTTAACCCTCTATAGTTATATCCCGGAAACCTTAGCGGGGTCCGACTAATAATATTCGTTGTATCTCCTTAGGCGAGCCTTTATAGTGCGTGCTTTAAGCGTTCCTATCGCGGGGTTCCGTAAGGCTCCTTAAGAGTAAAGTAAGGAGTCTAGGCGTGGCCGTTTAGATTCTATAATAACGACGTTAGCTTTAACGGCCTTTTTCTTACTTTTATACTTAAGCGCCCCCCGATACTTAAGCTTTTAAGTAAAAGTAGCGTGCTTTTAAGTATAAGCCTTAGCGAGAGCTTTAGCTTAAGCCTTTTTTCATAGTCTTAGTCTTAGCTTTAAAATCCTTTAAAATAATAAGGATCTTAAAAGGCATAGGCTTAAGTAAGGCAAAGGCGGCACAGGCCCGCGCTAAGTATTAATCGGGCAAATAACTCTTAAAGGCAATATCTTAGCCCTTATAGCTACTAAAGCTAAGATAGTTAGCTATTATAAATATCGTATTTTTTATACTTACTATAGTCTAGGCTATAAAGTAAACGGTTTAGTATATAACTATAATAGTACTAGTAAGCTTATCGGCGAACTAAGCGTTAGCCTTATAAGCTACGCGTGCGTTATTAATAAAACGGCTAAGGGTAAAGGTAAGAAGCTTAATATTTATATTAAGTAAAGCTAGACTAAAAGCGGCCTTTAATGCGAAAGCGCGGGCTATAGTAGCTTTAGCGCGTTATTAAAGCTTTATTATTATAAAAGTAAGCTTTATATATATAGAACGTTTAATAGGCTTACTAAACTTTTATAACTCCTTTTAAGCGGCGTAAAGCTATAAGCTATATCTTTATTAATAGCGGTAAGCTAAAAGAAGATTAGCTAAGTAGTTAAAGCGGATTTAATAAAAGATTACTTACCTAAAACTAAAAACGGTTCTTAAAAGCGTAGGTAATATACGCTTTTATAAAGATAACTAAAAAAGGGTTAGCAATATAAGTTATATATACTTAAGTAGCGGACACGGCTTAAATATATATAGGCTTAGTTTTAGTAGCCTTAAAAAACTATTAGCGTATTATTGCTTAATAAGCGGCCTATATATATATAGTAAGGGATCTTATACTTAATACCGCGGCGAGCTTAAGCGTCCTTATCTTTTATATCCAGACTTAATAGCTTAAGGAAAGGGCCTATATTAAGGTTAAAAAAAGTAACCTTCTTCTTAAGTATAGCGATAGTAGTAGCAATAGCTTAAAGATAGTAAAAAGGCAGAGGTATATCGGAGGCGGGTTAGCGGATAAGAGATAGGTGCGTATAAAAGATAGGTATATTTTTAGCGAGAGAGGAGAAAGGTATATATAAGCGCGCGGTACGTAAGAGGCTTTACCTTTAAGACCGTAAGCGGGATTAGTAACTAAGCGGCGCGGCGTAAACGTATAATAAGCTTAATTAAGAATATACGCGCACTATAAAGTACCGAATTCTTATTAAAGGAGCCCGCTTCGGGCTTATTTTTTAAGGCCGCGCTACCCGCGGCTAAAGCATAAGACGGAATCCCGCCTACCCTCTTGCCCTTATATTAAGGGGGCGGCTAAAGGGGGATAAAAGATAGGCTACTGCCTATACCTTAAGTCCGGAGCTTTAAAGCTTTAAGCCGCAGGCCGTTTAAGTTAAAGGCGGCCCCGGCCTACTTTAGCCGCGTCGAACTGCCCGGCGAGCGGGATATACTTATAGCAGAAGGCGTACCTTTACTTTCTTATATAAAGTTATAAGACCTTATATAAGGCGGACTAATCCTAAAAGAAAGGAGGTTTTACCTTAAGCACTTTAGTTTTTCCTTCTTATTTAAAAACATCGAATTTTTAAAAACCTAGATTAAGTCCTTAGCGTAAACTTAATAATAATAATATATATAACGTTTTTTAAAGTACCGAAATTTTATCGCAAGACGTAATAAAAATAATAAAGTCGAATCTTCTTATTAATACGCTGCTTTTAACTTTAAATTCCTCGCCGGAACCTATTATGAAAAATACGTAAAATATACTATTAAAGAGCCTTAAAAAGCGCTTTTCGAGACTAATTTTCTAAACAAAAACACATTACGTAATATCTTTTAAATTAAGCTTTTAAGCCGCCCGCTTAAAAGTGTTAAATCTAACGGCATAACTAATACTCTTATAGTAAAAGATATACTAAAAGACTAAGAGGATATATAAGATTTATAAAAGCCTTTCTTTAAGCCCTCTTAAGATTCTTAATTTATAAGGAACTATACTGCTTTTACCGCTTTTATACTTATTTTCTTATAGCCTTTATAAGCTATATTTAACGCTTCTTTTTTACGCTTTTTAGAAAAAAAAAGATATATAGTAGAAATTAACCGCCCCTCCTTTAATTTCAGTCGGACCTAGTAATATACTAATTAGGCAAAGAATTTAAAGAAGCTAAAAAGGCAAAGTAAAAGTTCTTATTAAAAAAAAGACCTTATTTTTTAATTATATGCCTTAAAATTAAGCAACTACTTAACCTTAACCTTTAGCTTAGAATTTTACTTATAAATTTAAGAAGTATAAGTATCTATAAAAATTCAACGCCCGCCTTTACGCATACGGAAACTTATAACCTTATTATAATAAAGAAACTTATATAGCTACTTTAATAATAAGGAATTTCTATATTCTTATAACTATAATAATAAAAGTCGATGTTAAAACTTAATCTTTTAATATAATTAACGTATATACTAATATAGACTATAATAAAGAGATTTACGTTTATTTTATAAATAGATTTAAAATACTTAGATATGTATTATAGCTAGCAAAAGCCCTTTATAAACTTTAACGGTTACCCCTTTTTTAGTAAAAAGAGCTTTCTTAAACTCTTATTTTCTTATAGCTTCGATAATACCTTAAGGAGCCTTATATCTTTATAGTAAATTCTATACTTACCTTTCTTTATATTAACGATATTATTATTATATTTCGAAAAGAAGATAAAAAGAAAGCTAAAGATCTTATATCCTACTTTAAAAAGATATATCCCCTTACTAATTACAGCACCTTTACCTTCTTTTTAAGACTACGTATTATTTAAAACTAGTAGCTTTGAAAACTATATATTAGCTAGTCTACTAATATAAATAAAATATATAATATATATAACCTTAACCCTTTTATTTCGAAAGAGTCCCTTTTTCTTATTTTTAAAACCTTAAAGAAGAATATAGCTACTATATTTAATAAAGAAATCTACTACTACGAACTTTTTATAAGATTTATTAAACTTTTAGTAATTTCTATAAGACCGGATATCTATAAGCTTTAAACACACTTATAGAATTTATATAAAATCCCTCCCGGCAATATATATAGCTAGTAAAGTCCCTTATTTCCTACGTTTATTCCTTATAGTATTTTACAATCGAATTTTCCGATACTAAAGACCCGGAGCTACTAACTTATACGGATATAGCTTTTATAGACGACTTTAAAACTAGAAAATCTAGTTTAGAATATATTATAAGCTTTTTTAATAGACTTATTGCCTAGTTTGCTAAGAAGCAATATATAGTTACTACCTCTTTTATAAAAGTAGATCTTTTAGTTCTCTTAAATATAGTAAAAGAACCTATCTTTATTTTACGCCTCTTTTTTAGTATCTCCCTTAAATAAATATTCGAATCCCTATGATTTTCTATAATAATAAATAGACTATACGCCTTATTACTTTAGAAATCCTAAAGATTAAAACGGCCTTAAAGTATATTAAAATCTATAACTACTAAGCTAAGTAAGAATTCCTTTAGAATATATTTTCTATCGATTTTATCCCCTTAAATTAATAAGTTCTAAACGGTCTTACTAAATTACTACTAAAATAACGCTTCTTTAAATTTAAAAAGCAGCTTCGTTTTACTAATATTATAAACCTTTACCCCTCGTTTTCTATAGACTTTAACTTAGAATAGCTATTTAAGCTATCTAAGTTTTCCTTATTTTTTAAGGCTTAACTTAAAGAGGTATATTATATTTATTCCTCGATATAGCAGTAAATACGCTATAACTAATAGTAGTAGAAATAGTAGTAGTAGTAATAGTAGTAGTAGTAATCGTAGTAGTAATAGTAGTAGTAGTAGTATAAGCCTGCTTAAGGCTTCCCTTAATTTCGGCCTCCTTAAGGCTTCTTATAATCTTTTAGCTATGTATAGACTAAAGGCTATTTTACCTTTTAGTATATAGACCTTATACAGACCTTTTATAAACCTCTTCTTTAATAAGGACTATTTATTATTCGTTGTTATTTATTAAACTATTTATTATTTCCTTACTTATTTTAAATTACTCCTTATTATATATAGGCTATTAAATAAATAATAAAATAATAAAATAAGAGCTTTACTACCTAGTTACTTATTCTTTCCTTTTTATAACGAGCTAATTCTCTTAATATAAATTGCTCTTTTATTAAATGCCTTAAATAGGCCTTCTTTATATTCGAGAGCTAATAAGGCTAATATAACGGACTAATTACTATATATAAGTATATATAAGGATTTATAGATAGTAAAAAGCTTATCTTTACTTTAAAGTATATTTAGCTACTTTATACTAAGTTCTTTAAGTTAATTTAAAGAATCTTTAACTATACTATTTAGCTATTTATTATAAATATATAATAAACCGTAAATATTCTTATAAAATTACTTAATAAAATTAGTATAAGCTTAAATCGGAAATACTATAAACTATAATTAAGGAAATCCTTTAAATATTTTTAGATATCGTAGAAAAATCGTAGTAAAGCTTATCTTATATTTTTTAAGGTTTTTCTTAGTAAAAAATAGATTAAACTATAGTTTAAGTATCCCGCGGGAATGCTTAAATATCCTTAAAAATACTATTAAAATCTATTTATCATTTTCCGCGGTATTTTCTATAGTTAAAACGTTATAAACTATAGTTAAAAAGCCTTTTAAGTATTTATAGTTATATCTTAAAAACCTTAGCTAGGTCCGCTTAGTAGTATTTATTATATTTCCTTCGGCGGGTTTGTATAGCGTATAGTTTAAGCGTCCTGCTATAGAGTTTTATAAGGGTTTTTTAAAAGCTAAGAAAAAAGTTTAAAAATTGCTTAGATTTTATAATAACTCCTTTAAGTAAGAAAAAAAACCTAATATCCTTATTAAGTAAAGTAAAAATAAAGTAAAGAAAGGCGCTAAGTAAAAGCTTTATAATAGCGTCTTTATATAATGCGAATAGTATATTATTCTTACTTTATTAATAAATTTTTAGCTTATCCGGCTAATAGTAATTAAATAGCTAAGAAATATAAGTAAACAGTTTTTATTAAGAGCTTTTATTACTTTTCTAGCTATATATTTTTATTTTATTAAAGCGATAAATATATTTAGCTAAAACTAATAAGAAGGTTTTTAACCTTTTTTAAGTATATATCTTAATATCCTTTTACGTATAAGGAGCTATAATACTAAGGAATATTTATTTTTTATAGTAAAATACTTTATAAAAAACTAGTTTACTTAAGCTTTATCTTATATTATTATCTTACTTACTTTTTATATTAGTTTTCAATCCTTTATTAAGTCTTTTTTACTACTTATTAGTTTTATAAGCCGCTTATAAGTAAGGTATAATATTTTACTTATTGCTACTAATATAGCTATCTTTTAGTCTTTATTGCTAAACTTTTTAAAAAAAAATTTTAAGCGGGGCTATTACTTACGCTTTTTTGCTAATTTATACGCGTTTAGCTACTAAAAAGGTCTTAAAGTAAAGCTAAGCTATCCTAGTAACTATAATAAGTATAGTTAATACTAAAGTATTAAATATTTATATTCCCGCTTAAAAGCGGGTAATAAAGTCCTTAATAGCTTTAATGCCCGCTTTCTTATTCTTAAGGTTTTAAATATTTTTAATAGTTTAAAAGAACTTCGCTATAAAGGGGGTCTTAAAGGTAAGGATATAAATTATATAGTTAATATAGCTAATAAGGCGGATGTTAAAACCTAAAAACCTTATTGTTTAAGATAGCGTTAAGTTATACTTTAATTCTTTATAAGCCTATAAGTAAAACTTAGTCGTTTATAGCTAAGTAAAAGGTTATTATTCTTATAATTTTATTGCTAAAGTATAGCCTTTTAAAGCTAAGCTTATTAAGGATTATATTTATTACTATTAGCGACTTTTATAAAATTAAACGGCGAAATATATTATAAGGCTAGTTATTATTATCTTAACTTATTAAAAAAAGATAGCGGATTAACTATAAAAAGGCGCTTATACGCCTTTAAGTAGCCGGGCTAAGCGTAGTAGCTAAGTATAGAAAGAAAGGTATATACTAAGTAAGACTAAAAAAGTCTTTAAAGCTTATAATAAATATAAGCTAAAAAGATGATTTTATAGCGCGTATTAATCCGCGGGTAAAGTAAAATAAAGATTTTATTATAATAGCTTAAAACGCTATTTTAAACCTAGTTATAAACTAGTTAAGCTAAGCTTTATATATATAGTTAAGGATAGCGCGAATATTATATTAATTATTTAGCTAAGGCGGGTTTTTACTTACTACGGCGGCTACTATAGCGAGGTTAGTAAATTTAAAAGTATTAAGTACTAACTTATTATTTTACTAATAAAGATTCCTCGTTATACTTTAAAAATATATAAGCGGCGGGGACTTTTAAATAGTAAGAGGTAAGTAAGAGGTATAGCTACGTTACTACGAAAATAGCTATAAAGAAGGTATTATTATATAAAGCCTAAGAGTAAGTTATAAAAGTTAAGTATTTAAAAAGAGTAATATAAGCTATCTTTTATAGTACTATAGTTAAAGTTAAACTTATTAGCTTAAGCGCGGTTATAAAAGGCGGCGTAGTTTTATATAGAAGCTTAAATTTAAAGATTTTAGCTTTTACTTTAAGACTTAAAGCTATAAAGTATAAACGCCTTATTTTTATAGAGCTTAAGCACTTACTTATATCCTTTATCTTAAAAGCGGAAAAGCTTTTATAAACGCGGGCTAAAAAATAGTTATAAAATAGCTAATTTTAACTATAAGAGATATTTAATAATAAAAAGATTTAAAATAAAAATATAAAGATTATAAACTTAGGGCTAAAAAGATTATATATAAAAAAGTAAGTAAAGTATAGTAAGCTAAAGCTAATAGCTAAAAGAAATATAGTTATAAAATAAAAGTAAAATAAAAGTAAGTAGTAAAGAGAATTTAAATAAGTATATTATAAAGCTTAAAAGGCCTTATTACTTATAGTAAACGGCAGTATATTATTATTAAAATAACTAATAACTTAAAGTATAAGAAGTTATAGTTTCTTATAGCTTATAGTAGCTTTTAAATCTTTTACTTAAGCTAAACTACTTAGTTCTCTTAGTTTAAAAGTGTTATATTAAGTTATAAGTACTGCGTATTAATCTTTTATATAAACTACTAAAGTAGCTAACTTTTTTTATACTTTTTTTAAAAGGCTTTTAAATATTGATAAAAAAGACTGCTTTTTTATTTACTTATAAGTTAAAGCTACTTAGCTAGCCTTTTTAAGCTATAAGAAACTCTTTTTATAGTTATCTACTGCTTTTTTTTATAATATAATTTTATATATAAAATACTTTAAACTTCTTATTTATTTAAGTAAACTATTTCTTTATTTTAAACTAGTCTTAAAAATATAGCTAGCTTATCTATTAAGCGTAGTTTTACTATTAAAATAACCGGATAAATATTAAAAGAACCCTTTATATTTACTTAGTATATAAGCTTTCTTACTTTAATAATAACTTTAAACAGCTTAGTATATCTCTTTTAAAGTTTTACTAGCTTACTATTCGCAATATAATATCTTTAACTAAGCTATAAGTAAACTTTATTACTAAGCTTAAACTTTAGCGGGCGTTATTGCTTATTGTATTTATTCTTAATAGCGGCTTAAGCGTAAGTAATAGCTAACTTAGCTTTTTTTTAAAAGACCTCTTAGTTTTATAAGTATAATTAATCGCTAAAAGAATAAAGCTTATTATTTATTCTTCTTTTTATAATAAGCTTACTTTAAGATATATAAATTACTAAGAAGAATAAATTATTTAAGCTAAACTATAAGACTATTAGTATATTAGTTTAGTATAAGTCCGGATAATTAGTAGTGAGAAATTATAGCGCGATGTTTATTATTTAGTTTCGCTTTTTTAATAAGCTATTAGTTTAAAAGTATTAAGTAGTAAATTTAAAAAGCTTTAATTTAAAAGCTTATTATAAAGTCCGTTAAAACCTTAAAAGAAACTTTATATTTTAATAAAAAAGTATCTTTTTTAAAATCTCTTAGTTAGCATAAAGTAGCTTAAGATATAATGCTTATACTTAGTCTTTTGTCGTAAACTAATTATTACTTAAGATAAGAAGATATATTTTTAAGAATTTATTAGTTACTATTTATAAGTTTTTAAAAAGTTTTTTATAAGATCTTTTTATAAGAATTATTTCGCTTAAACTATTAAGAGCTAAATAATAAAACCTATTTTTATTATATAGTATTAAATTAGTAGACTTTAAATTAAGATAAGCTACTTTAGTATTTTACTTTAGTTAGTTTTATTATAGTAATAAGTATTATTACTTTTTACGACTTCGTTTATATATTGACTAAGTTGTAAAATTAAGAAACCTTCGGATAGATATTACTAAATATAGTTATAACCGGTCTAGAAATATTTAGCGTAAGCGTTTTTAATAACTCTATTAGTATAAGCCTTAAACATATATAGTCTTTAGCGTTTATTATTTTTTAGAAAGTATAATAACTTTTACGATTAAAAAAATAAGAGTTTAAGGATATTATTTTTATTACTAAGATATATAATAATCTTTACTTACTATATATCTTTTACGTATTTATAAATTATTTTTTAGCGGAGCGGTAATTTAATTAAAACTTTTATATAAAGGAATACTTAGTTTATTATCTTACTTTTTTAGATATACTTTAATTATTTTTCTTAGTTTTAGGATATTAACTTATTATTAAAGTATAATAAATATTAAAAAGTATTTAGTATAATATATTTAATACTTAAAATATAGTATACTTTACGTAGAAATTAGCTTAAGTATTAAGAGTTAAGGATTAGTTTATCGTTAAATTTTATATTAATAAATAACAAGAACTTTTAGTATATAGTTTTTTAGGTATTAATATTATTAATAAAAATAATAACTAATAATATCCTTATAAATAGTATTATAGTATATAGCTTATAAACCGCTTATATTAAGCTAGCTACTTTAAGTTTTAAAAGCTAAAATTAAGGTTCTCCGCTTTTAAAGGCGCGGCTTAAGTAAGTAATAAGCTAAACCTTAGTTTATACTAGTAAGGTCTTTTTATTTTATTCTATACTTTCTTTTAAGTAAAAAGCTATAGCCGCTACTCTATATTCTTAAGACGCGTTAATTTAAATAAATAGTTATTAAGCGGGGTTAAAGTAGTAAATCGTTTAAAGCTTAGTAAGCTTCTTAGTTAAAGTTTTAAAAGCTTTTGTATCTTTTAGAGTAAGCTAATAAGCAGCTTTCGCGGTATATTATACTTATTTTTAGCCTTTTAATAAAACTTCTTCTTATTTTACTTAAATTAGCTTTATCTTTTGTTTTTATAAGATAATTACTTTTTAGTAAAATACGGGACTATATAATATAGCTACTTAGTAAGGCTAATTTATTTCTTAAGCTATTTAAAGTTCTTTAAAAATATAATATCCCTTAAGGCTTATATACGCTTATTTATATTTATTAAGCTAATAACGTTTACTTTAAACCTAAGGGATTATAAGGATAAGTATACTAAGAAGGATTTTAATCTAAATAAAGTAATATTATCGTTATAAAAAGTGCGGATAACCGCCTTTAACTATTTAAAGTATTCTTTAAGCGTATTAAAGTAAATAATAATATTATTAATATCAGCCGCCGCGTATTCTTAGTGCTTATAAAAGAAAATATTTATAAATAATAAAATATATACTTAAGAGTTCTTAAAACTTATAAGTATTACTAACGACTTTTTTAGCCCGTGGTAGCTTTTAACTATAAACTTTTCTTTATAGTTTTAATAAACTTAAAACTAGTAAAAAAACGACTATATATTTACCGCGCTATTAAACTTCTTCTCTTAAAGACGCTTAACTATATCGCTT
Source organism: Ophiocordyceps robertsii (assembly GCA_027405785.1). Lineage (NCBI taxonomy): Eukaryota > Fungi > Ascomycota > Sordariomycetes > Hypocreales > Ophiocordycipitaceae > Ophiocordyceps > Ophiocordyceps robertsii. Next base: position 20,173 of record JAPEBW010000484.1, on the reverse strand, counting down.
AAAAGCTATATAAAGTAAGCGTTTAAGGTTATAATAGCGTTAATCCGCCGTAAGTTTATAACTACTTATTTTCTTTCTTTTTTATTTACTATCTTTTATACTATAAAAACTAATACTATAAAGAAGTTCGGCTTATAAACCCGCTTTATTTATTCTTACTTAGTAAGCTAGCCGAACTTTATACTTACTACTTTCTTATTTTTATCGCTAAATAAGTATAATCTTAATACGACTTATTAGTATTATTATTTTTCTACTAAGGGAATCTATATATACTTAGATTTATCTATATATATTACTTTTTTATCTTTTTAAAAGTAAGAAAGTAACTAAAAGATATCTTAGACTTTTTAAGCGTATTTTAAGCCCTTAGCGTAGATTTAAACGCCTTTATTCGTAGTAAGTTTAAGTATTTTCTTAGTCTAGCGGAATTTAAGTTTGTAGTTTACTTTAAAATCCTTTTATAAGAGGTTTTTAAAAGGGCTTATTCTTTTTAAGTTCTTTATAAGGCCTTTTACTAAAAGAATAATTATATCGACTTTTTTATATAGCTAAAACTATTTATTAAAGTGTAAAATTATTTTTACTTTTTAGCTTTTGCAAAGTATTAATAGTTCCTTAAAGCGGGAATTTATTTTTAAAAAGCCTTTATAATTCTATATTATTATCTAAGCGAGTTTAAAGTTATTAAGAAAGAAGATTATATTATGTTTTAATAGCGGTGCTTAGACTTATATAAGTAAGCTATAGTAAAAATTAGCTAAAATTATTATAGAAGTTAAGTAAATTACCTATTTATATATCGCTAGTCTTAGCTAGATTATTTTACTTTTAGCTTTAACTTCTTTATAAGCCTTAATCCGTAAGACTAAAGTTAAATTAATAAAGTCCTTTTAATAAAAAACTAGAAAATCTTAGCTTAGTAATTTATTAGCCGCTAAGTATTTTACTATTTAAGGGTTATTTTTTACTTTTATAACCGTAAGGCTACTATTTAGCCTTTTAAGTATATAGGCAGTAAATTCTACTTATTTAATAATAGCCGTTTATTTTACTCCTTAAATAAGGATTTATAAAGAGGAATTTATAATTATGTCTTAAAATACTTTCACTAAGTTAGCTTAAATAAAGCTTCGGTTTACTTTTATATTTATATAAGCTTTAATCCTTTAGTTAAGCTTAATCTTTCTATATACTAATAAGCGTATTTAAATAAATCGTTATAGCTTATTAAGGCTTAATAGTAAAATATTAAGAGAAGCCTTAACTATATAAACGCTTTAAAACTTCCGGATAACTACTTATTATATTAAGCTATATCTTTAAAAAACAATATTTTAGCTTAGGTTTAAGGGGTATTTATCTTTAATATAATAGTAAAGCTTATTTTTTAAAGAAAAGGTTTTGCCGTAAAATATAAATATTTTAGTATTCTTTTAAACTAAGTTTACTATAGTATAAATTATAGTTTTCTTTAAGCCTTTATTAATATTTATTTAAGCTCTTTTTATATTAAACCCTTTATTTCCTTTATAGTTATTTACCTTAACTATAGCTCTTTCCTAAATTATAAAGTAAACTTAGTTTAGCTTTAAAGTTAGTAAGTATATAGTCTTAACAGCTTTTTCCCTCTTAAGTTAAAAGACTTTAGCTTTTATTTTTAGCTACTTTAATAGGTTTTTCCTTAAGTATTACTATTTATATATATATATATATATCTTTTCGTATACACGCCCTATTTTAAAAATACGTACTAACGCTAGCCCTCCCTACCTATTTATACCGCGCCCGCTTAGCAAGTACCTATACCTTCTAAATGCCCGCCCGCGCCTACATATATAGCCGATATTAAGGGCGCGCCTATAACCTCGCCCGCGGCACCGGTAGAGGGCCCGGATTAATTAACGGGCCGCGTTGTGCGCGCATCTCGCGGGAGCTTTAAAGATGCGTTTTTTAAGCGAATTAAGCTGCGAGAGCGCTGCGTATAGGCTGCGTGTGTGGGCTGCGTGTATAGGCGCGGGCATTTAAAAGATACGGGTACTTACTAAGCGCGGGCACTATAAGTAGGAAGGGCGGGCTAGCGTTAGTACGTATCTTAAAAATAGGGCGTGTATACGAATAGTAATATGCGTATATACGAATAGTAATACTCTTTTCCTTTAACTTAGTTAGCGCTAAGCGGGCTATAATATTTTTATTTAAGCTAAGTGGTTTATAAATATAACTTATCGCTTTAAAGAACTTTTAATAAATAGTTAAGACGTTTTAAACTACCTTTTAAGCGTATATAAAGTATAGCTAGTTAAACCTTGCTTTTTTATAAGCTACTTTTATTTCTTTTATATAAATAAGTACTTTTAAAATCCTTTAGTAAATTTAATTTATAGCTTAAAAAGAATTTCCTTATTATTATTAATATAGTTATTAATATCCTTATTCTTTCTTAAGTAGTATAAAAATTCTTATAAATAAACGTTTAGCTTTTAATAAATTATTATAATTAAGTAGTTTAGCTAGTAAAGCGCGGCCTAAGCTTTATATTATTAGCGTAAGATTTAAAACTTAAAGTAGGATCTTATAGCTATATCTTTAATAATAAAGTGCTCTTTATTAAGTATTTATATTGCGATATTACTACGGATTTTAAAACGTTTTTATAAAGCGGAGATCTATTAGCTTAAGCTTTTACTAAGCTTACTAAGCTCTTTTTTTACTAAAGTTTTAAAATGTCTTTAAAATATTATTTTACTATGCTTCCTTAAAAAATTAAAGGAAATTAAATAGCTAATTTATCTCCTTAAGCCTGGCTTTTATTAGTGTTTTAGCAGATAAATTTAATAAAACGGTCTACTCCTTAAAATATATTAGCTTTATTATCTTTTTATGTTTTATTAAAGAACGCTTTTAATAATCTTAATAAGTTAAATCTCCTTATATTCTTAGCTTATAGTTAAGGTTTTTCTTTAAGCTTAATTAGCGGGTCTTTTTTTTCTTAAAACTTAAAGGAGGCTAAGAAATTATTTGTTTAATATTATTACTCTTTTTACTAAAAGGGTTAAAGGTATACTTAGTCTTAGTATTTATACGCTAATTATAAATACGTTTCGCGTATTAAAAGTATCGCTTACTATATTTTTATCGCTTATTATTAAAGTCTTAAACTTAATACTTTCGCTAAATGCTTAGCTTTTTATCCTATATATACTTTAAAATCCGGCGTACTATAAGGCCTTAAAAGTAAAAAGCTTATTTTTATAAATAAAAAGTCTTAAAAACGCTTTATTTAAAGCGGTTATAGTAAATAAAGCTAAATAATAATACTAAACTAAAAAACTACTAAGTATCCTTTAAAGCGGATTTTTAGTTAAGGCTTATAAGCTAAACTTTATTAGTAGTATATAATAAAGATATCCGCTAAGTTTATCGTCTTAAAAGAAAAGTAGTTTTATTGCGGGTTTAATATAAAAAGTATTTAAAGGTAAGGGACTAAAAAGTCTTTAACTTAGTTTATTTTTATTTCTTTTATATTAAGGATAATTCATCCGTTTAAGTAATATTAAATTTAGTTTACTTAGTTAAATAAGTTTTATTATTTTATTGTTTTTTTTATTAGTATTTTAAAAACAAATTACTTTTTTAAAGGTAGTAGTTTTAGTTTAGCTAAGTAAGACTTACTTTTTATCTTATTTAGCTTTATAAGCTATTATAGTATAATTCTTTAAAAATAAGTAAAATTAATTATGAAACTAATATACTACTACGCCCTATAGCGTAAAGATAAGCGGATAAGGCGCGGACTAATTACTATTAGTTAGGGCTAGTACTATAAACAAATTATCGCTAGTTAAAGCCGGTACTATAAACTAATTACCGCTAGTTAAGCTAATATAACGGACTAATTACCGTATATAAACGTATATAGGGGTTTATAAATAGTAAAAAGCTTATCTTTTCTTTAAAGTATATTTAGCTACTTTATACCTAGTTTTTTAAGCTAATTCTACGGGCTTTTAACTATACTATCTAGCTATTTATTATTAGTGCGTAAATAAACCATAGATATCCTTATAAAAATACTTAATAAACTAAGTCTAAGCCTAGCTAGAAACAATATAGGCTATAGTTAAGGAAATCCTTTAAATATCCTTAGATTTTTATTAAAAGTCGCGGTAAAGTTTATCCTCTATCTTCTAAGGTGTTTTCTTAGTTATATAAAAGCTAAACTATAGTTAAGATATCCCGTGGAAATCCTTAGTTATCCCTTAGAAATACTAGCGGAATCCGTTTAGTGGTTTTTATAGTGTTTTTTATAATTAAGAATATTATAAATAATAGTTAAACCGGCTCTTAAGTATTTATAGTTATATCTTAAAAACCTTAATAAGGTCCGTTTAATAATATTTATCGCGTCTCTTTAAGTAAGCTTTTATATCGCGTGCTTTAAACGTTTTTACTATAAGGTTTTATAAGGCTCTTTAAAAGTAAAGTAAGGAGTTTACACATAGCTGCTTAAACTTTCTAATAACTCCTTTAAGTAAAAGAAAAAGGCTGATATCCTTATAAAGTTAAAGTAAAAATAAAGTAAAAAGGGCGCTAAGTAATAGCTTTATTGTAGCGTTTTTATGCTATATTAATAGTATATTATCCTTGTTCTTTTAATAGTCTTTTAGCTTATCTAGCTAATAGCGGTTAGGTAGCTTAAGAGGGTAAGTAAATAGCTTTATTATAAGTCCTTATTACTTATTTAGTTCTATATCTTTATTTTATTAAGGCGATTAATATATTTTGCTAGAATAAATAATAAGGTTTCTAACTTTTTATTAAGTATACGTTTAAGCACTTTATTAAACTATAAGGAGTTATAATACTAAGAGATGTTTATTTTTTATAGCGGGATATATTATAAAGGACTAGCTTATTTAAGCCTTATCTTATATTATTATCTTACTTATTCTTTATACTATTTTTAATCTTCTGCTAAGTTCTTTATTTTACTTACTAGCCTTATAAGCCCTTTATAAGCGAGATATAATATATTACTTACTGCAGCTATTATTGCTATCTCCCGCTTTTTATTGCCGGACTTTTTAACTTATTATCCTTTTTATACGGCGCTACTACCTACATCTTTCCGCCGATTAATATATATTTAGCTACTAAAAAGGTATTAAAGTAAAGTTAAGCTATTTTACTTATTATAATTAAAATCATTAGTACCAAGGTATTAAATATTTATATTTCTGCTTAAAAGTGGGTAATAAAGTTCTTAATAGCCTTAATACTTAATTCCTTACTCTTAAGGTTTAAAATATATTAAATAGTCTTAAAGAACTTTATTTTAAAAAGAGCCTTAAGGGCGAGAATATAAAGCGCGTAGTTAGTATAGCTAATAAGGCGGAGGTTAAAACCTAAGAACTTTATTACTTAAGATAAAGTTAAATCGCGTTTAAACTCCTCGCCGGCCTTTAAGTAAAATATAGCGTAGTTTATAGCTAAGTAGAAACTCTTAATTATAATAATCTTATCGCTAAGATATAGTCCCGCAAAGCTAGGCTTATTAAGAATTAAGTTACTTACTATTAATAGCTCTTATAAAATTAAGCGTCGGGATATATCGCAAGGCTAGTTATTACTATCTCTTTTAGTTAAAAAAAAGCAGCGGATAAACTATAATAAAGCGCTTATATACCTTTATATAGCCGGGCTTAGTATAGCGGCTAAGAGGAAAAGCATATGCTAAGAAAAACTAAAAAGGTCTTTAAAGCTTATAGCGGCTTTAAGCTAAAAAGGGGATTCCGTTATATAGGCTAAACTATCTATTAAGTAAGACGGAGTTTTTACTATAATAGCTTAAAACGCTATTATAAACCTAGCTATAAATTAGTTAAGCTAGGCCTTAAATATATAATTAAAGATACCGCGGATATTGTTTTAGTTATTTAGCTAAAGCGGGTTTTTACTTACTATAGTTGCTACTATAAATCTTAAGACTATAATAAGGTTAACTAGCTTAAAAGCGTTTAGTATTAGCTAGTTATTTTACTAATAAATGTTTTTAACTACGCCTTAGAAAATATATAAGCAATAAGGGCTTTTAAACTATAAGAGCTAAATAAAAAGTATAGCTAAGTTGCCGTAAAGACAGCTATTTACGCTACGCGGCGGCATAAGGCTAAAAGGTAAGTCGTTAAAGTTTATCGTTTAAAAAGAGTAATATAAGCCGTTTTTTAAAATGCTATAATTTCAATTAAGTTTATTAGCTTAAGAACAGTTATAAAAAGCAACGTAGGTTTCTTTAAAGGCTTAAACTTAATAGTTTTAGCTTTTACTAAAAGACTTAAAGCTATAAAGTATAGCCGCCTTATTTTTATATAGCTTAAGCGCTAACTTATATTCTTTATATTTAAAGTATAAAGGCTTATATAAGAGTAAGCTAAAAAAAAGTAGTTATAAAATAGCTAATCCTAGCTATAAGAGACGTTAAATAATAAAAGAACTTAAAATAGGAGTATAAAGATTATAAACTTAAAGTAAAAAAGGCTATACGTATAAAAGTAATTAAGGTGCGGCGGGCTAAGGCTAGCGGTTAAAGGAAGTATAGTTATAAAAAGAGAAAAAAAAAGAGAAATGTTAAGCGGTAAAAGGAATTTAAATACGTATATTATAAAGCTAAAAAGACCTTATTACTTAAAGTAAATAGCGGCGTATTATTATTTAAATAACTAATTACCTTAACTATTATAAGTTATAGTTTCTTATAGCTTATAGTAGCTTTTAAGTCTTATACTTAAGCTTAATCGCTTAATTTTCCTAGTTAAAGAGTTTTATATTAAGTTATAAAATCCGCTTATTATACTCTTATCTAAACTACTTAAGTAGCTAACTTCTTTTATGCCTTCTTAAAGACTTTTATAATCTTTAATAAGCAAACCGTTTTTTTCTTTACTTATAAGTTATAGCTACTAAGCTAGCCTTTTTAAGCTATAAAAAATTCTTTTTATAGCTTTCCGCCGCCTTTTTTTATTATATAACTTTATAAGATTTATTTAACTTCTTATTTATTTAAGTAAAGTATCCTTTTATCTTAAACTAGCTTTAAGCGTATAGCTAGCTTATTTACTAAGCGAAGTTATACTATTAAAACGGCTAAATAAATATTTAAAGACTTTTTTATATTTAACTAGTATATAAGCTATCTTATTTTAGTAGTAACTTTTAATAGCTTCGTAATCTTTTTTAAACGTTTTATTAGTTTACTATATATAATATAGTAACTTTTACTAAGCTATAGCTAAACTTAATCGCTAAGCTTAAATTTTAATAAGCGGTATTTCTTCTTATATTTATCTTTTATAACAGCTTAAGTATAAGCGATAGCTAACTTAGCTTTTTTTATATAACCTCTTAGTTTTATAAATACAAGTAGTTATTAAATAACTAAAGGTTATTATTTATTCTTACCTTTATAATAAGCTTGCTTAAAGCTATATAAATTACTAAAAAGAAGAAATTATTTAGGCTAAACTAAAAGACTATTAGTATATTAGTTTAGCATAAGTCTAGGAAATCGGCGGTAAAAAACTATAGCGCGATTTTTATAGTTTAGTTTCGCATTTTTAATAAGCCGTTAGTTTAATAGTACTAAGCGGTAAATATAAAAAGCTTCGATTTAAAAGCTTGCTATAAAGTCTACTAAAACGCTAAAGTAAACTTTATATCTTAGTTTAAGATTATCCCCTTTAAAATCCTTTAATTAGCGTAAAGTAGCTCGGTATATAACGCTTATACTTAGGTTTCCGCTATAAAATAGTTATTACTTAAAATAAAGAGATATATCTTTAAGAATCTATTAGTTATAGTTAATAAGGTATAAAAGAAGGTCTTTATAAGATATTTTTATAAGAATTATTTAGCTTAAACTACTAAGAGCTTAATAATAAAGTTTATTATTATTATATAGTATAAAATTAGTAGGCTTTAAATTAAGATAAGCTACTTAAATATCTTACTTTAATTAGTTTAGTTATAATAGTAAGTATTATAACTACTTACGACTTTATATATATATCTACTAAGCTATAAGATTAAGAAGCTTTTAAATAGATCTTACTATATATAAGTATAGCCGGTATAAAATAATTTAGCGTAAATACTTTAAACGATTTCCTTAGTCTAAGTCTTAAGAACATATAGTCTCCGGCGTTTATTATTCTTAGTAAAGTATAGTAGCCCTTATAATAAAAAAAATAAGAGTTTAAAGATATTATCTTTATTACTAAGCTATATAATAATCTTTACTTACTCTATATTCTTTATATATTTATTAATTATTCTTTAGCGGATTAGTATTTCCATTTATCCTTCCGTATAAAAAAATACGCGATATATTATTTTATCTTCTTAAATACGTTTAAATCTCTTTTCTTAATTTTAAGATATTAGCTTATTATTTTAATATCGTAAACATAAAAAGGCGTTTAGTATAATGTTCTTAACGCTTAAGATATAGTATACTTTAAGTAAAAATTAGCTAAAGTATTAAAAAGCAAAGATTAGCTTATTATTAAATTATCTATTTATAGAAAATAAAGACCTTTAGTATATAATTCCGTAAGTACTTACGTAGTTAGTAAAGATAATTCCTTATAGTGTTTTTATAGATAGTATTATAGTATATAGCTTATAAACCTCTTATATTAAACTAGCTACTTAAAGATTTATAAGCTAGTATTAAGCTTCTTTACTTTAAAGAGCGGGGCTTAAGTAAATAATAAGCTAAACCTTGGTTTATACTAATAAAGTCTTTTTATCTTATTTTATACTTTCTTTTAAGTAAAAAGCTATAGTCGCTACTCCGTATTTTTAAGACGCGTCGATTTAAATAAATAGGTTTGAAGCAGGGTTAAAGTAATAAATTATTTAAAGCTTAGTTTTTTAATTAGATTTAGAAAGGCCTTTTTTTCCTTAAAGTAAGTTAAAAAGCGGCTATTATAATATATCGCGCTTATCTTTAGCCCCTTAAAAAGACTTTCTCTTCTTATTTTACTTTAAGTAGCTTTATCCTCTATTTGTATAAAACGTTAAATATTTTAGCGAAACATAAGACTATATAGTATAACTACTTAGTAAAGCTTATCTATTTCTTAAGCTAATAAAAGCTTTTTCAAAACGCAATATTCTTTAAAGCTTACATGCGTTTATTTATATTTCTTAAGCTAATAGTGTTTACCTTAAATTTTAAGGGTTATTTAGATAAGAACGCTAAAAAGAACTTTAGTCTAAATAAAGTAATATTATAGTTATAAAAAGCGCGGAATACTACCTTTAACTATTAAAAGTATTCTTTAGCTATATTAAAGTAAATATTAATATTATTAATATAAGCCGCTATATATTCTTAGTATCTATATAGGAAGTTATTAATAAAAGCTTTAGAAATATACCGGGGAGTTCTTAAAGCTTATAAGTATTATAAGCGATCTTTTTAGCCTGCGATAGTTTATAACTATAAACCTTTTTAAGTAGTTTTAGTAAACTAAGAACTAGTAAAAAAAACGACTATATATTTTTTATATTAATAAACTTCTTTCTTTAAAGGCGTTTAATTATAAAGCTTTAAAGCGGTATAAAGTAAGCGTTTAAAGTAATAATAACATAAATCCTATATAAATTTATAACTACTTATCTTTCTTTTTCTATTTACTATCTTTTATACTATAAATTCCGGCGCCGTAAATAAAGTTAGTTTATAAACCTACTTTAATTATCTTTACTTAGTTTGCTCTTTAAATATTATATTTACTACTTTTTTATTTTTATTACTTAATAGATATAATCTTAATATAACTTATTAGTATTATTATCCTTTTACTAAAAGAAGAAATATATATTTAATCTTCTTTATATATACTACTTCCTTTTATTTTTAAAGACGGGAAAATATATAAAGAATATTTTAGACCTTTAATATATAATTTAAGTCCTTAGTATAAATCTAGACGCTTTTATTAGTAGTAAGTTTAAACAAGCCCTAAGTTTAGCCGATTTTAAGCTTATAGTTTACTATAAGATCCTTTTATAAAAAGTTATTAAAAAGGTTTATTCTATCTAGGTTTTTTATAACAACTTTTATTAAGAGAATAGTAATATTAACCTTTTTATATAGCTAAACCTACTTATTAAGGTTTATAATTACCCTTACCTTTTAGCTTTAGCGGAGTATTAATAGTTTCTTAAAACGGTTTATCGCTATAAAGCTTTTATAATATTATATTATTATCCGGGCGAGATTAAGGTTATTAAGGAAGAATATTATATCCCGCCTTAATAGTAGTACTTAAACCTATATAAGTAAAGCTTAGCTAAAACTAGCTAAAGTTATTATAATAGCTAAGTAAATTACTTATCTATATATTACTAGTCTTAGCTAAACTATTTTAACTTTAGCTTAAATCCCTTTATAAGCCCCGATTTTTAAAACTAAAGTAAAGTTAATAAAGTCCCTTTAGTAAAGAACTAAAAAATCTTAGCTTAGTAATATATTAGCCGCTAAGCGTTTTACTATTTTAGCGCTAATCCTTACTTTCGCGACTATAAGGCTACTATTTAGCCTTCTTAGTATATATATAGTAAATTCTACTTATTTAATAATAGCTATTCTTCTTACTTCTTTAATAAGAATTCGTTAAAAGAAGTTTATAGTTATATCTTAAAAAGTCTTTATTAAGTTAGCTTAAATAAGGCTTTAGTTTACCTTAATATTTATATAGGCTTTAATATTAATCTTAGGCCTTGCTTTTCTACAAACTAATAAGCGTATATAAGTATATTATAATAGCTTACTAAAGCTTAATAGTTAAATATTAAAAAAAGCCTTAACTATTTAAACGCTTTGTAGCTTTTAAATAACGACTTATTATACTAAGCTATATCTTTATATAGCAACGTCTTAATTAAGGTTAAAAGAGTAATTGTTTTTAATATATTAGTAGAGTTTATTTTTAAAGGGGAATACTTCGCTATTAAATCTATATACTTTATTAGCCTTTTAAAATAAGTTTATTATAGTATAAATTACGGTTTCTTTTAAACTTTTATTAGCGTCCGTTTAAGCTTTTTCCGTATTATACTTATCGTCCTTTAGATAGTTATTAATCTTTACTATAGTTCTTTTTTTAGTTATAAAGTATACTTAGTTTAATTTTAACTTTAGTAAGTATATAGTCTTAAAGGTCCTTTTTCTCTTAAGCCGGAGGGCCTTAGTTTGTATCTTTAGCTATTTAAATAGGTTTCTTCCTTAACTTAGTAAACGCTATAAAGCTTATAGTATATCCGCTTAAGCCGGGCGGTCCGTAAATATAACGTATAGTTTTACTAAGCCCTTAATAAAGAGTTAAGGCGTCTTAAACTATTTTTTAAGTATATATAAAGTATAGTTAATCGGGCCTCGCTTTTTTATAAGTTAAATATATTTCTTTTATACTAATAAGTACTTTAAAGATCTTTAAGTATATTTAACTTATAGCTAAAAAAGGATTTCTTTCTATTTATTAATTTCTCTATTAATATCCTTATTTTTTCTTAAATATTATAAGGATCCTTATAAACAGATATCTAGCTTTTAGTAAATTACTATAGTTAAGTAGTTTAGTTAATAGAGCACGGCCTTAGCTTTATATTATAAGCCTATTACTTAAGATTTAAAGTTAAACCTTATTATTATATCTTTAATAATAAAGTACTTCTTATTAAAGGCTTATATTGCTATATTTATGCAGATTTTAAACCGCTTTTATAAGACGGAGATTTATTAACTTAATCTTATACTAAGCTCGCTAAGTTTTTCTTATTATAGTTTTAAAAGGTCTTTAAAATATTATTTTACTATGCTTTTTTAAAGAAGAAAGGGTAATTAAATAGCTTATTTATCTATACAAGCCTCGCCTTTATTAGCGTTTAAGCGGATAAAGTTTATAAAACGGTTTACTCTTTAAAATTTACTAGCTTTATTATCTTCTTAGACTTTAGTAAAAGATACTTTTAGCAGTCTTTAATAGTTTAATCTCTTTATACCCTTAGCTTATAATTAAGGGTTTTCTTAAGCTTAGTAAGTATATCTTTTCTTTAGTACTTAAAGAAGATTAAGAAATTATTTATTTAATATTACTATTATTCTTACTAAGGGGCTTAAAGCTATACTTAATTTTAATATCTACGCGCTAAGTATAAATAGGTTTAGCCCGCTAAAAGTGTTACTTAGCGCGTTTTCGTTGCTTATTATTAAGGTCTTAGTCTTAATACTCTTACTAAGTACTTAACTTTTTATTTTATATATATCTTAAAATCCGGTGCGCTATAAAGCCTTAAGTATAAAAGGCTTATTTTTACTAATTAAAAATCTTAAAAATACCTTAGTTAGCGCGGCTATAATAAATAAGGCTAAATAGTAATACTAAATTAAGAAACTACTAAGTATCTTTTAAGGTAGATTTCCGGTTAAGGCCTATAAACTAAACTTTATTAATAGTATATTATAAAAATATCCGCTAAGCTTATTATCTTAAGGGAAGAGTAGCTTTATTGCTAGTTAAATCCGGAAGGTGTTTAAAAGGTAAGAAGCTAAAAGGTCTTTAAGTTAGCTCGTTTTTACTTCTTTTATCTAAAGGATAATTAATCCGTTTAAGTAGTATTAAATCTAGTTTACTTAGTTATATAGGTTTTAATATTTTCTAGTTTTTTTTTATTAGTATTTTAAAAGCGGATTACCTTTTAAAAAGCAGTGGTCTTAACTTAACTAAGTAAGACTTATTTTATATCCCGTTTAGCTTTATAAGCTATTATAGTATCATACTTTAAAAAAAAGTTAAGAAGATTATTAAACTAATATATTTAGTAAGCTATAGCCTTTTCCGCTTTTATAGCCTACTTAATTTCGAGTTTTATATAAGCGTATTAAGGAAAAGGTGCTTATTATTAAGATTAAACTTAAAAGTTAATAAGAGCTTTTTACTAAAGGAAATATCGTTTAGTATTTAATTTTCTTTTAAGATAAGTGCTTAATCTTATAATATAGTTACTTTTAGCTTAGCGGATATTTAAGGGATTTCTATCTTAATAGGTAGGAATTACTACTATTTACTATACTTTATAGTATAAAGATAAGGGGATAAAGCGCAGACTAATTACTACTAATTAAAGCTAATATTATAAACTAATTACTATTAATTAAAGGTAATACTAAAAACTAATAACGGCTAGTTAAGCTAATATAACGGACTAATTACTATATATAAACTTATATAGAGGTTTTTAGATAATAAAAAGCTTACCTTTTTAAGGTATATTTCACTGCTTTATACTTTGTTTTTTAAGCTAATTTTATAAGCTTTAATTATACTATCTAGCAATTTATTATTAGTATAAAAATAAACTATAAATATCTTTACAAAACTACTTAATAAACGAAGTTTAAGCTTAGCCGGAAATACTATAGACTATAATTATAAAAATCCCTTAAATATCCTTAAATATCTATTGAAAATCGCGGTAAAGTTTATCCTGTCTTTTTAAGGAATTTCCTCTCTTTAAAACAAGCTAAACTAAAGTTAAAATATCCTAGAGAAATCCTTAGTTATCCCTTAAAAATACTAATAAAATCTGTTAAGTAGGTTTTATAGTATTTTTTATAGTTAAGAATATTATAAACTATAGTTAAACTAGTTCTTAAGTATTTATAGTTATATCTTAAAAACCTTAGCGGGGTCCGTTTAACAATATTTATCGCGTCTCTTTAAGCGAGCTTTTATAGCGCGTGCTTTTAGCGTTCCCGCTATAAGGTTTTATAGAGCTCTTTAAGAGCAAAGTAAGAAGTCTAAGCGTAGCTACTTAGGTTCTATAGTATATACTTAATAAGCCGCGGCCTTTTCCGCTTTTATAGCTTACTTATCTTAACGCTTTATTATTAGTATACTAAAGAAAAAGTGCTGATTATTAAAATTAAACTAAAAGACTAGTAAAATCTTTTTAGCAAAGCAAAGATTATTTAATATTTAACTTTATATAAAATAAGGACTTAATTATGTTATATAGTCGCTTTTAGCTTCGCGGATATTTTAAATATTTCTGTTTAAAAAGATGAAAACTGCTATTATTTACTACGTTTAATAGTATAAGAAAAAGAAAAAAAAGTATAAACTAACTACTGCTAATTAAAACTAATACTATAAAATAATCACCGCTAATAAAAGCTAATACTATAAACTAATCACGATTAATTAAGCCGGTATAATAAACTTATTACTATATATAAATATATATAAGGGTTTAAAAATAGTAAAAAGCTTATTTTTTCTTAAAAGTATATTTAGCTACTTTATACTTAGTAGTTTAGGTTAATTTTAAAGATCTTAAATTCTACTACCTAGAGTTTTATTCTTAATATATAAGTAAACTATAAATATCTTTATAAGATTACTTAATAAACTAAGTATAAGTTTAGTTAAAAGTACTATAAACTATAATAAGGAAAATCTTTAAAATATCCTTAGATATCTTATAAAAAATATAAAATCCCTTTTATATCTTTTAAGGTTTCCCTTAGTTAAAAATAAGTTAAATCATAGTTATGATATTTCGCGGAAATCTTAAGATATTTTTTTAAAATACTAGTAAAATTCTTTTAATATTTTCCCCGGTATCTTTTATAGTTATAATATCGTAAACTATAGTTAAAAAGCTTTTTAAGTATTTATAGTTATATTTAAAAAACCTTAGCAAGGTCCGCTTAGTAGCATTTATTGCGTTTCTTTAAGCGCGTTTTTATAGTGCGTAGTTTAATCGTCCCGCTATATAGTTTTATATAGGTTCCTTAAGAGCGAAGTAAAAAGTTTAAGTATAGTTACTTAGATTTTACAATACTAATATAACTACTAAAAAGACTATAAACTTAATAAAAAGGTTATTATAAAAGTCTTAAAAGTAATATTTTATATTTTCTTTATAAATCTTCTTAATATAAATATTAAGAAGTTTATTAATATAAAATTTTGAATTAAAAAGCTATATTAGTACTAAGATTAGCTTACTACTATATCAAAATTTATTTAAGTGGCCTTTTATTATTATAGCTTTTAAAGGTATTAAAAAGTATTGCTTTACTTTATATAGTAACTAAGCTTTTAATTAATAATATAGGAATCGTAATTTAAAGAATAAGCTATAGAAATAGCTTATAAAAGTAGCTTAAGTTAAAACGTTAAAGACTTTTACTAATACCGCCTTTAGTAAGATTAAAGGCCTGAATAATAAAGACGGAAGTAATATAAAGATCTTTAAAAAAGATATTAACCTTATTAAGAACGATAGCTTTAGTAGCTTAATAAACAAGATTAATATATTAAAGGAGGATATTATTATAAAGTGCGGCTACTAGATTAAACCTAGAAACGTTATATATAAAGAGCCGGATAATTAAACTAAGTACTTTTATAAGGCCTTGAAGTTTTAAAAGGCGTTTTAAGCTACTAAAAAAGCGGGCAATAAAGGGGGTAACATAGTTATTATAACGGCCGGTAGCAAATTAAATAGCTACTTTTAAAGCGGCGTAGTTATAAAAAATTATAAGCCCGCTTAAAATAAAGGTATTATAGACTTTAAATATGCTACTTATTATTTAAACGACTTAAAATTGTTTATAAATATAAAAGCTATTAATCTTTTTTATAATATCTTTAAATAGTAGCTAAGGCTAAAAGGTTAAAGGCTTTAACTAATACCGACTTTAGTAAGAATAAAGGCCTTAATAATAATTGCAGAAGTAATACTAAGATTTATTTTTAGGATCTTTAAGGAAATAAGGCGTATAGTCTATTTATTATTATAAAACATCGTAAGAATTCGAATATTTAGTTTAAGAGAAATACTTAAAAAGAGGCCTAAAATTAAGTTAAGTTTTTTTACTATATTTAAAAGAGCTAAAGGCTTAACTTCTATAAAAAAAGTAGTAATAATATATTGCTTTTTAGTAGACTTAGTAATAAGTCTGTAGAAAAGACTTAAAATATACTCTTAATTAGATTTCCTAGTATCTAGGTTATTTATAAAAGCTATATTTTTATAAGTAAGTAGTTTTAAGTCTTTAGTAGTAAAGGGTTCGATAGTAAAAAAGCTTAAAAAATAAAAGTTAGACATAAAAGACTTTACTAGCTTTATATATTACTACAAAGAATTTTATAAAAGTTTAATAAAGATATTTAAGGCCTTAAAGATATCCGGTCTAGTAAAAATAGCAGAGTAATAAATAAACTTTATAAGAGACTAATAGTAATAGCCTTTTTCTTTAAAATTAATAGCAGAATCCTTTTTTAAGGTCTTTAAGATAAGAAAAAGGGATTCTTTTAAAATAAAGGGGTTAAAGTTATAAGCGTTATTTATTTTATTAATATAAGTAGACTAGCTAATATATAGCTTTCGAAGCTATTAGTCTTAAATAATATATAATCTTAAGAAGAAAGTAAAAGTACTATTATTAGTAAGGGGATACGTCTTTTTAAGACAAGACATAAAGTCTTTAGCTTTCTTTTTACCTTTCTTTTAAAATGTTAAAATAATATCGTTAATATAAAAAAAGAAGTATAGAATTTACCGTAAAAACATAAGGTTTATTAAGGCACTATTAAGAGTATAAGGTAATAAGAGTTAAAAAAGCTCTTTTTACTATAAAAGAAGTAACTATTAAATATTATAAAGGGCTTTTACTAGTAGTAAAACGTATCTAAGTATTCTAAATTTATCCGGGAATTAAACATAGATTTCTTTGTTAACGTTTATATGACTCAAAACGTAAATAGTATTAAAATATAGGGCTTAAAAGTCGTATTTTACTATTATAGCTATAAATATATAGAAACGTTTTACTCTTAAAGTAGCTATATAGGGTTTGATTTTATAATAAGGCTATATATCTCTACGGATTTAAACGTAGGTCTGGAATTTTTATAGGTATTTATACTTATTAAATTTATTAGTTAGGATTTAAGCTACTTATGAAATTGATTTTATTACGAGTTTTTAAGGCGTATAAATAAAAAAGAAGGTTTTTCTTTTATATTAAGATTTTTACTTTCTTTTTCTAGCTTTTTCTAATTCCTTACTTTAAGAACATATTGCTAAATGCTACTAAAACCGAAGGAGTACTTATAGGTCTCCCCTATATATCTTTTTTTTCTAAAAAGTATAGACAAAGGCGTTAAATACAGCTTATAAACGCTATGAAAAAAGCAGTAGTAAAATTACTATAAAAGCACTAGAATTCCTTATAAATTAAAAAGCTTTAAAAGGCCTAAAAATAAGTTCTAAGGGGTTTTATATATCTTTTAGGTTTAGTATATCTTCCGCAATAAGAATACTAGTATTTATGCTGTTAATATTAATGCTTTAAAGAGGGCGAATGGAAAATTTAATTTAAAAGATATTATATAATACATTTTCGTCGAGAAACCTATTATTAAAAAGCGCCTCTTAAAGGCTTTTTTTAATATTCTTTACGTCTTTATAAGATTTAGTTTCGGCTAGGAATTTTAAGTCAGAGCTAAATATTAATAAGAAGAATCGACTTTATTATTTTCTTAACATTTTACGTTTAAATATTAATAATTTAAAAATCTTTATATAAATTGTTATTACAATTTAAAATATATAGTTAAAATAGGTATTTTTTAATTACTACGGGGTCCTATATAGGTGCTATCTTTATAAAGAAAACCTACTTATTAAAAGTAACGTTTTATACTTTTTTAACCTTATATTAAGAAGGACATACATTTAATAAATATTAGTAAGGTCGCAGCTTACTAAGCAGCCGACTTTTATATGTTGTTGAAGCTTAAGGTCTCTTTTTGCGGTATTTATAAGAGCCTTTATTATTAAAAGATAAGCTTTATAATTGTAGATTAAAATAATATAGAAATTAGGACAAATAGAATAAATTCTCTTACTATTTTTAATAAGCTAAATTTATATTTTTTGATAAAAGAAGTCTAAGGTCCTTAAGAAGACTTTTAAAAAGTCTTATTATTAAAGAAGGTAGCCGTTTTTTAGATTCTTAGCTAAAGGATAATAAGTAGATTTAAGAATATTTGTATTATTTAGGCCTACGCGGAAATTGCCCCTTTAGCACGTTTAATAAAGCCGTTTTAAGCTAGAATATAAAGGGCTAAAGATTTATTAATAATTCTTAATTATAAAATCAATTCCTAGTCGTTTTTTATAAAGCTTTATCGTTATTCTTATTAATCTTATTAATAATAAGGTTTAATTGCCTTAGTATATAGCTTGAAAGGCTAGTAAGATAGTTAAGAAGCTTCTTTAATATAAAATTCAGAAGGGTAAAAAAGAAAGCTAAGATAAAAAAATCGTTATTAATAAAAAAGCGAACTTCTTATTATAAGAATCTAGTAAGAGAAAAAGGTCTTTAAAATCCGATAAAAAGGGCTTATAGCCTTAATAGCTAGTATATTTTAAAAGTTCATTCCTTTTGCTTTCTTAATCCTATAAAGCTCGTAGTTAGAGATAGTAAGAAACGTATAAGGAGCTATACTTTTATTAAAAAGAGTTTTTTATAACGCCTACTTATTTAGGTGCCTTAGTTTTTTATACTAACGTTAAAAAGAAAAAGAAGAAGTAATAATTAGTTCTTTCTTTTCTTTTATATTAAAAGCCGAAGAGGATAAAGAAAGTAAGGAAAGGGTTAAAGTAAAAAAGGCCGCTTGAATTTCGTTACATTTTATAATATATAAATTATATAAAAGCTATGTCATATAAACTTTCTTAGTAGTAGTAAAATTACAGCTAGTCTTAAGATTCTAGTAGATATCAGCTTATTGCAATTTAAATAAAAAAGCAATGTTTAAACAAAAGGTTAGTATAAAAGCAACGTTATTTTACTTTAAGAATCCGGTAGAATTCGAATAAAGATAATACTATAGCTAAGGGTTTAAAACTTATAAGAGAGTGATTTTACTACTTTAATAAATCAGCTATTTAATCCTTACCTAATTAGCTATGCATAGGGGGGTGTATAGATTATGTAAAAACCCGCATTAAATAGCCTAGCTTCGGCTCGTCATTTTCTAGGTCCTTACGTCCTTATACGACGTCTATAACGTTATGTACGAAACTAAGGAGGTTGGGGTGGCTGGATGAAATAAGGATCCGCTTAGACCTAAACCAACCTTAACCAACTTCAAACATAAATTGCCGCACAAGGAAGGGACATATAGCCACGGAATAAAATGCTTTAAAATCAGCATTCTTCGGGCTTCAAGACTACCCGAAGGCCGGTCCGGATATGTCACTCCGTTCCCTCACATTTGTCTATAAAAGGCGAATCTGCTGCTACTAGATAGCTAGAGATTCTACAAGCACTTACGCACTCAATTCTTTATTAATCAATTCCAGCCAAAATCCTGCCTTACACAACATCGACTCCTATATCACGTGACATCACGTGATCTCCTGATTTCCCTAAAATTTCGCTGCTGCTCTAACCTTTAATAGGTTATAAGCCCGGCTCAGCTCACTACGTCGGGAAATCAATCACTCCTCCAACCAGCTTTGGAAAATTCCGAGACAAATACGACCCTTTTCCTCAATCACTCGTCTAACCTTCATTAAAATTTAACGTTAATTGAACGACGAAATCTCTTAGAATTTGTACCTAAAGATATCTTAACCTCGATTACCTCCTCTAATCTCTTTCCTTTTCTAGAAATCCCCTTATCTACACAAAACTCTCTTGAAATTCCCTCTTCTCCGCTAGGATCCCTTCTACCCTTAGAAATTTGCCTAGAATTTCCTTTCCTAATCCCTACCGACTTCTTTTATCTTTCGACCCTTCTTAGGTTAAAAATCAACTTTTCTTTACCTACCTATTCTATCTTACTAAAGATATATAAAATAGTAGGCTAAAAAGAATACGAGTTTTCTAAGTTAAAGGGTAATTTAAATTATACCTTATAGACTACTAAAATGCGAGCAATTCTTATTAAAGAAAAGCTTATAGCTGCTTTAGAGCAAGCAAATTATATAAAGACGGAAGAGGCTCTTGCCTTGATTTTCCTACGCTTAGAAGACGGTCCCTTAATGCAGATTAAGCACGTAACTACTGCTAAAGATG
>JAPEBW010000483.1:0-51405 GCA_027405785.1 Ophiocordyceps robertsii | reverse complement strand
CCGGCTTAACTAGCGGTAATTAGTCCGTAGTACTAGCCCCGACTAGCGGTAATTAGTCTGCGCCTTATCCCCTTATCCTTATACTATAAGGCGTAGTACTAACTATTACGGGAGGTTTACGTGCTTGCCGCTAAGGAGGACTTAATATCTTATTAATCGCGCGCTATTTAAAATTATCTATACTACGCGTCTTATTTCCTTCTTATTAAATGCCCTTTTTAGCTTATTTTAATCGCGGCGCGATAAAGCGTTAAGTACTACCGCTAACCCTTTTAAGCGGTACTTTAATATAAAGTTATATAAAGCGAGCTTTATTACTTATTTACTTTACTTTTTATTTAACTTTTTCTTTATTATAAAGTACTTTAAATTCCTATAATCTATTAGCACTATAAACGCTAGCGTATTATATAACTTTGCCCCTTAAAAGTCTAAGTATTATATAATTATAAGTAACTCCTTATTATAAATTAAGTAGTTATACTCCGCTATATTAAGTTATTTTAAGAAGAACCTTACTAAGTATTATATCCCGTTTAGTCTTACTTATATTAGCACGCCGCTTATTGCATATCCGGAATAGTCCGCCTTTAAGTACGTTTCTCTTTTAAGGTTATATAGCTATAGTATTAGCGCCTTATAAAATACCTCTTAGATAAACTTAAACGCGGCTTAGTGCTTATTAGTTTATAAGAACGTTACGTTTTTTTTATAAAGGCCGTTTAAGCACTATAAGGCCTTAGCGTAAAGTAGGATAAAGGCATAGTAGTAATTCGCAAACCTAAAAAAGCTTTAAACGCCCCTTACGTTCCTTAGCGCTTACTATATCTAGATAGCTTAAATCTTCTTTAAGTCGCACTAAACCTTACCCTTAGCTTATATAATAAAGCTTAAGTACTTTACTTTTTTTATTATAAAGTCGTACTTTTATAGGTTTAGTATAAGGCTTACTTTTTATAACTTTCTAAGTACTTTCGCTACTTTCTCTTAATAGTTACGGAGTAACCTTAATAAGTAAATTAAAACGTTATCTATATATACTATAATAAACTTATAAAGGTAGTCCTTTAGCACTTAGTTAATATAGCGCTAAAAGGTAGCCGGCGTTCTTATAAGGCTAAATAAGTATACTTACTATTTAAATAGTCTAAACCTTATTTAAAAGGCCGTCTTAAACTTATAGCCCTTTACGATTTTAATCTTATAAAACGCTATAACGATATTAAGTTTTATAAACTAACGTGCCTTTACTAATATCTTTAGCGTTTTTATAATTAATAGTAGCGTATACTAGTCTCTTTTCGTAATTATGTTTAAGGCCTAGTAGTTATAATAAAAGCATAGTTAGCTATCGGCCTTCTTTATAAATAATACTAACGCCGCGGCTAATAAACTGCTTAAGCGGATAAGGTTTGCCTTTAGTAGCTTATTTAAGGTCTTTTAAAAGATAAGAAGTTCTTCCTTAAATATATTATAAAAGGGCCTTTATAATAGTAGCGGCTCCTTACTATCCTTATTTAAGGTAAGATAGATCTTATAGTTTATACTTAGTTAAAATAAGGGTTACTTAAGTGCCTTTATAGGTGCGAAAAGGTTTAAATAAGCTTATAATGCTTAAGCTAGGATATAGTTTACTAAGTTAACTAGCGTTTTTAACTAAAGGGCTCTCTTTACGTCCTTTATCGTAACTACTTTTATATTAAGCGCTTATTATCGCCCTTAGCTATCCCTTTAAGCCCTTTTTTATTAGCACTCCGCTATAAAGATAAAGGCGCTTACTAGCTTCGCCTTTTAAATATTTACGATCTTTATAGCTTCCTTTAATCCTTAAAGGCCGATCTAAATCCCCGCTTTTTTATACTAAATCCAATCCTCCTTAGCGTTATAAATTACCTTATTCTTCTTTATCTACGGTCTCCTTAAAAATATATTATAGCTTAACTTTAATACTATATAGGCGAATATCTATTTTAAGTGCTTATTAATCTTTATCTTAAACGCTATAATCCCTTTTATTTAAAGCGTTAGTACGTCTTTTAAGAAAGGCCGTAGTAGCCTCCTTATCCTATCCGTAAAGAGTATCTATAGCCTTATCGCTACCCCCTTACTTACTATAGTATAGTAGTTATAGCCTATATCTATAAGTACGTTAAGCCCCTTTTTCTTATTAATACTAACTTTAAGTAGTACTAAGTTTAGCATAAGGTGCTTTTTTATTAACTTTTAAGCCGCTTACTATTTCTCTTTCTTTTTTAGCGCCCGACTTTATACTAAGGTTCCTTTTTTCTTAAATCGGAATTTACTTTAGTTACCTCTTTAGTTATAGCTACGGCTACTTATAAGGTTCTTTCTTTTTTCTTTTTATAAAAGCGGGCGATATACCCCGTTATTCTATAAGCAAAATACCTCCGCGTATTAGGCCGGCTTTATCCTCCTCCTAGCTAAGTTATAGCGTTAATTTTACTTATTAAGGTATTACCCTTTAAGTCTTTTTAGTTTTAAGTCCCCCCCCTTATTACTTTCTTTTAGCTTTAAAACGGCTACTTAGTTTACTAAACCCTTTTTAGCTTTACCGCAATCTACGCTACCCGATTAGTATATACTAAGAAGCTTAAAGTTAAGAGGTTAACTATCGTAAGCGCCTCCTTAAGGCGAAGGCTTAAAGCGCCCTTTAAGAACACAATCTATATATTATATAGCTATAACCCCCCTCCCGCCTTAAAGAGCCTTTGCTTAAACTTAAGGAGGAACGCTACGAACGTTTAGTTCTCTCCTTATTTAATTATGCGGATAGCCGCCACCGCCCGCGATTAGATATCAACGTTAAGGTAAATCGAATCGAGGTACTTAAGGAATTCCTATTAATCGTAACCTTAGTCTATGCTAATGCTATAGTAAGTCGCTATAGTTTACTATAGCCTTATATTTAAGTAGTTATAGATTAAGTAGAAAACCTCCTTTAAGCTTAAGAAGAAGTCTTAGTTAATCTTATACTTTTCTTATATATATCGTGCTTAAGGCGTAAAGTAGCGCCGCTAGCTATTAAATTTCCTTAGCGCTAAAAGTAGCTTCCGCTAGTCCTTTTTCTTCGTTACTTCCTTCTCCGTTATAAGTATTATAGCCCCCGCTATTATATTATAAGGTAGTATTAAACTACCGATTAATAGGCCGGCCCCTTCTTATATATATATCCTTACTATCTCCTTTAGCTTTTATATTAAGGCCTTAAACTAGCTTATTAGCTATTAAATCTACTACTAGCTTACTTAAACTTAGTAGCTTATTTTAATAGCTCTTACTTATAATAAAAGGATCGCTTATTTAACCCTTGTTTAAATATCGGCTATTCTTAGCCCTCCCTCCTAAGCCCTATAAGTATAGCCCCTTTATATTAAGTAAGCTTCTTACTCGCGCTATATTATAATTAGCGAGTCTTTTCTTAAGTTATATAACCTCGTCTAAAAGAAGCTTTAAATATATTAAGGGCCTACGTATACTTAGTTTAATAGCATATAGCTAAATAATTATTTATCTAAAGCTAAAAAGGGAAGGGGGAAATCTTTATTTAGGCTATATAGCTCTATACTATATAAAAGTCGCTTAAGCAGCCTATACTTAAGTTAAGTTTAGGTTAAAGTTAGGCTAAGTTTAAGTAGAGCTTTATATAACTTCGGCTATATATTAGCTTAACTTTAAGTTATTCGCTATAGTATAACTATAGCTCTTTTTATAGCATAGCCCGTAATAGCTATAAAGTCTTAAAGTCTTAAAGGAACTTTTAAAAGAATTAAGTTATTATAAGGCTTATATTATATAGCCTTACTTTTATTATGTATATCGCATAACTTAATAACTCTTAAGATTTTCTTATAAAGGTTATAAGTATTATAATAGTTTTTAATTTTATTATAGGTTCTTATAATACTTTAATATCCGTATAATAAGTACGAATAAAAATCCGTTATAACTATTTTCTTAGTCTTTAAAGTAAGGAATAGCTTATTTTTATAAAACGCTATTTTTCTATTTTACTTAAGATTCTTATATCTTTTCTTATTTAGGTTCTTATAAGAATTCTTAAGTAATTTTAAAGTAATAAGATCTCCTTATACGTTAAATAGTATATATAACGTCTTTAACTTTAAATTACTATTATTATTTAGATATAATAATATTTCTTTATAAGGCTCTTTTTTATTATTAAGGTCCGGTCGTTAGCTAATTATATTAGCTTAGTTATTCTTAAAACCGTTTTTATAAATAATCTTATAATTAAATTCTAAAAGGAATTTAGCCTATCTTATTTACTTAGTATTTAACTACTACGTTATAGCGAAATAACTAATATTCTTATAATCCGTATAAACCTTAAGTTTATACTTATTTCTTAAAATATAATGCCGAAATTCTTTAAAAGCGTATATAATAGCTAAGAATTCTTTATCGTAAATAGAATAATAAATCTCTATACCTACTAGTTTCTTTAAGTAAAAAGCTATTAGTTTAAGAATATTATTCTTATCGCGCTAACTTAGCTATACGCTTAATATAAAATTAAAAGCATCCGTTTTTAATTTTAACGGCTTCTCCGTATTATAGGTATTTAATATAAGTTCTTTAATAAGTAATCCTTTAATCTTTTTAAAAGCTTTATTTACTTTTAAGTTCTACTTAAAAGGGTCCGTTTTAGCTTTCTTTAATACCAATAAAATCGGTATAATTATCTTAGAAAAGTCCGATATAAACTTCTTATAATAATTTATATATCCTATAAAGCTTTAGATTTCCTTAATATTCGTAGGAATTAGCTAATCTTTAATTATAAAAATCTTTTATAAGTCTATCCTTATATAAAAAGGAGTAATTATATACCTTAAAAATTCTACTTTTTATATATAAAAGCTATATTTCTTTAATAAGATATATAAGCTAGCTTTTCTTAATGCTTTTAGCACTATATCGACTTCTTTATAGTATTGCTTTAGTATATTAAAGTAAATAATAATATTATCTAAATAAGCTATATAGAAATAGTTTAAATAAGGATTTAATATATTATTAATTCTCTTTTAAAAGGTTGCCGGTATATTAGTTAATCTTAAAGGTATAACTAAAAATTTATAAAGTCCGTATTGCGTTTTAAAAGCTATTTTAAATTTATCTCCTTCTTTAATGCGTATTTAGCTATAAGTAGATTTAAGGTTAACCTTAATATACTACTACTTATTAGCTAGTCTATCTCTTATCTCGCTTATAAGAGGTAACGGAGTTTAGTCTTTTATTATATTGTTATTTATCTCTCTAAAATCGATATAAAGTCGAGTTTTTTCTTTATCTTTATTATTCTTCGAAGTAAATAATATAAAAGCTCTATATTCTAATTTAAACTCTTTAATATAACCTTTTTATAGGTTTTTATCGATATATTCTTTTAATAACTTTAAATACTTCTTATTTAAGTTATATATCTTATAAAATCTAGGCTTAGAGCTTTCTTTTAACTTAATTTCGTAATCCTAACTACTATATAGTAGTAGTTTATCTTTAAGTAGCGGCGTAAATATATTAAAATATCTCTTTAGTATATTTCTAAGTATTTTTAGATAACGATCCTTAAGGTATTTTAAGTTAATAGTACCTTTTAAATATCTTATATACTACATTCGCTCTTTAAGGTGCTTTAAATTAATAGTACCTTTTAAATACTATAAGCTCTTTTTATATATCTTATTCTTAATCTTTCTCTTATTCCGTTTTTTCTTAATCTTATCTTTCTACTTAAGGTATTACTACTTAATATCCTTTAAAGTATTTAATAGATTTTCTCTTAATAAATTATAAGTAGCTTTATAATTATCTTTAAGGCTTTTAGTTTCTTTACTAAGGTTCGGCGTCGTTTTTACTTATATTATACTAGTTATAATCGTATTATCTTTAGTTATACTAGTCGTTTTATCGTTTATCGTTATAATATCTATTAATACGATATTTATATTTATATAAGAAGCTTTATTATCCTTATCGTTGCTATTCCTTATATAGTTATTATTAAGTATTGCTATATTTAAATTATTTAAGGGTTTCGTTTTAGGTTTATCCTTTATTAAACTATAAAGAGGGATATTTAAAGTATCGTCTTTAAACCTTAAAAGGCCTTTATCTTAATCTATTATAAGATTATATTTCTATAAAAAAGGTAGTCTTAATATAATATTATAGCTAATAGCTAAGACGTTAAAGGAATCTTTAAAGTTATAAATCTTAATCGTATACTTAAAAGGATTAGTTTTTAGTATAATCTTGCCGTTATTATACTTAAAAGGTAATTCTTTTACTAAAAGAAGTATATAAAGTTTATCTTTTCTTTTATAATATAATTTTAAACGATTTACCGTTATAAGGGAAATATAGCTACTTATTATACTATAATTTACTAATACGTTAAGACGATATCCTCTTAATTTTAATAAAAGGGTTATTTTTATACTTTAAGAATTATTATTTAACGTAAGTAAGTTCTATTTACTAAGAAATAGCCTTATTATTCCTAAGCTTATTAGCTTTTTGCCTTATTTACTAACTTTTTAGTTAATTTTAATTCTTTTTATAGAACTAGTTTATTTAAATAACTAAGCTCCTTATAAGCTTTAAAAATTAGATTTTTACTAGTTTTATAGTTCTTAACTACTTTACTAATAATATTAATACCTTTAATACGATTAATTTCTCTTTATCGTTTTTAGTTATTAAGCTCTTATTACTTAGCTTTAAGCTAATTCTTAAGCATTTTATTTAAGAATTCCTTTACTTATAGTAGTATTTTTAAATTATAATTCTTATTACGAAGATTATAATTAGTCTCGAAATACTTATTATATCGTTTAGATATATCTTTAATAGCTAAGTTAAGGAATTCTATATCTTTTTTAAGCTTATTAGCTAGCTTAATTTTTTTTTAAGATCGTCTTTATCTTTAATTAAATTAGTAATATATATAAAAAGAGATATATAATCTTCCTTTAGCTTAATTATCTTATTTATTAAAGCTAAGTTACCGTTTTAAAGGTTTTTAATAGTCGTTTCGTTATACTACTTAAAGAGTAAAGGTTATTCGATTTTAAGTCGATTATCGATATTTTCTTATAAAAGTTCTTCTTTATCGGCTTCGATATCCTCCTTAAGGTTTTCTATAAAAACCTTAATATTAGTAATAAGTTCCTTAATCGTTATAGTAAGTTTATTATAAGTCTTCTTTAATTTTAAAAACTAACCGCTTCCTTATTTATTTAAAAGGTATATAAAGTAATTATTATTATAGTATTTAGTCTAAGAGAGCTACTTATATACCTTATCCTTAATAGTAATTACTATATCGAGATATTCTATAAAAGGAGCGTAAGGCCCGTTGCTATTTTCTTTTTTAAAAGAGGGCTCTTTATTTATTTTTTATAATTTAAGGTCTTTAAGATTATAGCTTTCTTCCGTATATAAAGGCGTAATATTTATATTAAAATAAGGAGCGTTTTCGTCGTCTTCGTTAATAGTTTATAAAGAAGTTCCGTGCTAATAATTATCCTTAGTCTTAAAAGCATTTCTTTATTAATTATTTAGGCTTTTAGCTTTTAGCTTAATCTTAAGTTCTTTTTTATAAAGACCTTTTATAAGCAAACTAGTCTTAAACGGACTAAAGGTTAGTATTATAAGCTTTATATTAATATTAGTATCCTTAGTTAAAAGTAGTAGTAAAGTATATCGCGGATTATAAGCTAAGAGAGTATTATTTTTATAAATAGGTATATTCCTTCCTTTAAAAGAATTTCTCTTTTTAATATAATCTTTTATAATATAGCCTTCTTTTATATAGTTAAAGCATTAAATAGCTTTTTTAACGGGCTTTAGTAAGCTCGCTTTAAGGGTATTTAAGTCTATTATATCGTAACTTTAGTCTCGTTTTTACTTTTTATTATTTTTCTTAATTACTCCGCTAAGAGTTAAACGGTATTTTCTTTATTATTAGCGTTCGTATTACTTATTATCTATCCGGACCGCTAGACTAATATAGTTTAATAGCGTCTTTAGCCTATTTAAGCGGTAGATTTCGTCTTTAACTTCTTCTTTTAGTCTTTTATAAAACGTAGCTATAAGGGTATTATCTTTTTATTTTAGCTTAAAAGTTATCTATCGGAATTAAGCTATATAAGCTAATAAAGACGTAACCTACTTAAGGCTTTTTAATTTATACTCTGCTAATCGTTATTTATTTATAATTCTAAACGTTTTTTATAAAACTTTTTTAAAGTTATCGAAATTCTTAAAAATATTTCTTATCTCGGAATTTCTATCTTTAAGACTATTATTTATATAGTCCTTAAGAATTAGTTTAAACTATATTATAGTTAGGCCTTATAAGCAACTAAATATAAATATAACCTTTACTACTTCTTAATTTATTATAGTAAGATAAAACTAAAAATAAGCTTTAAGAGAGGTAATAAACTTTTATAGCTTAGCTAATTCTTTAGTATAAGGTTTAGGAGCCTTAATCTTTAAAATAAAACTACTATCTATAGAACTTATAAGGGGGTAAGAAAGTTCTAATTACCTTAAACTAGCTTATAGCTAACTAGTTAGCTATAATATTATAAAAGTAAATATTTCTTTTTCTATTTATTATAATTAGATAGACGTAATTATAATAAATACCTTTTATATATTAAATAACTTAAAGAACTTACTAAGTATAAAATACTAAATAATCTTTATTAAAGCTATTTAATCGTAAAGATTCTTATAAGCTAGTTTTATATTAAAAAACCTTTAGCGTTTTTTATATACTAAGTAGTCTTATATAATTTATTTAATTTAAATTTACTTACTAAAAGGGATAAAGAAAACTTAGTATAGACTACTAAACCGAATAAGGTAAGGGTATCGTATTATATAGATTTCTTAGGTTAAAACTAACTAAAAAGGAAAAAAGAAAAAAAGGAAAGGAGTTAAGGGAAGGAGGAGCGAAGACCTCCTTTTATACCTTTTTAAGGCTACTTAAAGGTTTTACTTTTATATGCTTTTATATATTAAACTATAACTTATACCTTATATAACTTATAAGGTTACTAAACTACTTCTTAAGCTAATAAAAATAGCTTATACTATCTTTGTTACTAGTTATAAGTAATATACGCTTTATTACTTATAACTAGCTTATAAGACTAAATATCCTTATTTTAAAACCTTTTATAAGATTTTATCCTTTTTTAAAGTAAGGCCTCTTACTTTAGCTTTATATAAGGTATTAGTTAATTATATAAAGTATTAGTCGATCTTTATAATACGAATCTTATTACTAGCTAAAGCTAACTTAAGCTAAATATAAGCGTATTTAACCTATACCGCTTATAGCTAATACTAGCTATCTTTAACTATTAAGCTATATCGTCTCTCCTTATAACTACTAGTATCTACTTTAATAGTTATAACTTATAACTAGCTGTATCTACTTTACTAGTTACTTCTTTATATTTAGCGGTATATACTTTACTAGATATTAGTACTTTTAGTACTTAGGATTATAAATAGAATAGGGTTTTTATTATACTTATACTTAATCTTCCGTTATAAACTAGTTATTACTTAAGATAAGAAGATATATTTTTAAGAATTTATTAGTTATAGTTAGTAAGGTATTAAAGAAGGTTTTTATAAGATCTTTTTATAAGGATTATTTAGCTTAAACTACTAAAAGCTTAGTAATAAAGTCTATCGCTATTATATAATATAAAACTAATAAGCTTTAAATTAAAATAAGCTACCTTAGTATCTTACTTTAATTAGTTTAGTTATAATAGTAAGTATTATAGCTATTTATAACCTTATTTATATATTTATTAAGCTATAAGATTAAGAAGCTTTTAGATAGATCTTTTTATATATAGTTATAGCTAGTATAAAAATATTTAGCATAAGCGTCTTTAACGATCTCCTTAGCGTAAGTTTTAAAGATATATAGTCTTTAGCGTTTATCGTTCTTTATAAAGTATAGCAACCCTTATAACTAAAAGAATAAAAGTCCGGGGACTTTATCCTTATTATTAAACTACGCTATAATTTTTACTTATTATATATCTTTTATATATCTATCGATTATTTTTTAGCGGAGCGGCAATTTAATTAATACCTTTATATAAAGGAATATATAGTCCGTTATCTTATCTTTTTAAATACGTTTTAATTCCCCTTCTTAGTTTAAAGATACCGGCCTATTATCTTAGTGCGGTAAATATAAAAGCGCGTTTAGTATAATATTTTTAACGCTTAGGATATAGCATACTTTAAGCGAGAATTAGCTTAAGTATTAAAACGTAAGAACTAGCTTATTATTAAATTTTATATTAGTAAAGAATAAGGATTTTTAATATATAATTCCGTAGGTGCTTATATAGTTAGTAAAAACAACTACTTATAGCGTTTTTATAGATAGTATTATTATATATAACTTATATACTGCTTATATTAAACCGGCTACTTTAAGTTCCGTAAGCTAGTATTAAGGTTCTCCGCTTTAAAAGGCGCGGCTTAAGTAAACGATAAGCTAGACTTTAGTTTAAGCTAATAGCGTCTTTTTATCTTATTTTATGCTTTTGTTTAAGTAAAAAGCTATAGCTACTACTTTATATTCTTAGGATATATCGATTTAAATAAATAGTTATTAAGCGGGGTCGAAGTAGTAAATCGTTTAAAGCTTAATAAGTTTTTTAGTTAAAATTATAAAGGCCTCTTTTTCTTTTAAAGTAAGCTAAAAAGCGGCTTTTGCGGCGTACTAAGCTTATCCTCAGCCCCTTAAAGGGACTCCTTCTTCTTATTTTACTTAAAGTAGCTTTATCTTTCGTTTTTATAAGATATCGACTTCCTTAGTAAAATACGGGACTATATAGTATAGCTACTTAATAAGGCCGATTTATTTCTTAAGCTATTAAAGGTTCTTTAAGAATATAATATCCCTTAAAGCTTATACGCGTTCGTTTATATTTATTAAGCTAATAGCGTTTACTTTAAATTTAAAGAGCTATATAAATAGGTACGTTAAAAAGGACTTTAGTCTGGATAAGGTAATATTATAATTATAAAAGGCGCGGAATACGGCCTTTAAATATTAAAGGTATTCTTTAGCTATATTAAAGTAAATAATAATATTATTAATATAAGCCGCTATATATTCTTAGTATTTATAAAGAACGTTATCGATAAACCTTTAAATATATACTTAGGAGTTCTTAAAGCCTATAAGTATTATTAATAATCTTTTTAGCCCGCAATAACTTATAACTATAAACCTTTTTTAGTAGTCTTAGTAAACTAAGAACTAATAAAAAAATAATTATATATTTACTATATTAATAAACTTCTTTCCTTAAAGGCGTTTAATTATATTACTTTAAAAGGGCATTAAGTAAGCGTTTAAGATAGTAATAGCGTTAATCCCCTATAAGTCTATAACTACTTATCCTTTTTCCTTTTTATTTACTATCTTTTATATTATAAATACTAATACTATAAATAAAGTCAGCTTATAGACTTATTTTAATTAGCCTTATATAGTTAGCTAGCTAAATATCGTATTTACTACCTTCTTATCTTTATTGCTTAATAAGTATAATCTTAATATAACTTATTAATATTGCTATCCTTTTATAAAAGGAATATATATATATTCGGATTTATCTATATATACTACTCTCTTGTTTTTTTAAAGGTAAGGAAATAATTAAAAGATATCTTAGACTTTTAATATATATTTTAAGTCTTTAGCGTAGATTTAAACGCCTTTATTAATAGTAAGTTTAGGTAGGTCCTTAGTTCGGCCGATTTTAAGTTTATAGTTTACTATAAAATCCTTTTATAAAAAGTCCTTAGCGGGGTTTATTTTATCCGGATTCTCTATAAAAGCTTCCGTTAAAGGAGTAATAGCGTTAACCTCCTTATATAGCTAAAACTACTTATTAAGGTTTATAATTATCCTTACCTTTTAGCCTTAGCAGAGTATTAATAGTTCCTTAAAATAGTTTATTACTATAAAGCTCTTATAATCTTATATTATTATCTAGGCGAGCTTAAAGTTATCGGGGAAAAATATTATATTGCGCTTTAATAGTAGCGCTTAAACTTATATAAGTAAGACGTAGCTAAAATTAGCTAAAATTATTATAGTAACTAAGTAAATTACTTATCTATATATTACTAGTCCTAGCTAAACTTTCTTAACTTTAGCTTTAATCTTTTTATAGGCCCCGATTTATAAGATTAATATAAAGTTAATAAGGTCCTTTTAGTAAGGAACTAACAAGTCTTAGCTAAGTAATATATTAGCCGCTAAGCGTTTTACTATTTAAGCGCTAATCCTTACTTTTATAACCGCAAGGCTACTATTTAGCCTTCTTAGTATATATATAGTAAATTCTACTTATTTAATAGTAGCTATCCTTCTTACTCCTTAAATAGGAATTCGTTAAAAGGAGTTTATAGTTATATCTTAAAAGGTTTTTATTAAGTTAGCTTAAATAAAGCTTTAGTTTGCCTTAGTGTTTATATAAGCTTTAATGCTTATCCTAGGCCTTTTTTTTCTATAGATTAATAAGTATATATAAGTAAATCGTAATAGCTTATTAAGGTTTAATAGCTAAACGTTAAGGGAAGCCTTAACTATTTAAACGCTTTATAGCTTTTAAATAACTACTTACTATATTAAGCTACGTCTTTATATAATAATATCTTAGTTAAGGTTAAGTTAGTATTTATCTTTAATATATTAGTAGAGCTTATTCTTTAAGGTAAATACTTTACTATAAAATCTACACGCTTTATTAGCCTCCTATACTAAGTTTATTATAGTATAAATTGCGGTTTTCTTTAAGCTTTTATTAGTATCCGACTAAGCTCTTTTTATATTATACTTTTTATCCTTTAAATAGTTATTAGTTTTTACTATAGTTCTTTTCTTAGTCGTAAGGTATACTTATTTTAGCTTTAGCGTTAGTAAGTATATAGTCTTAAAAGCCCTTTTTTTTTAAGCTAAAGGACCTTAAATTATATTACTAGCTATTTAAGCGGGTTTCTTCCTTAACTTAGCAAGCGCTATAAGGCTTAAAGTATATCCGCCTTTACTAAGCGGTTTAAAAACGTAACCCTTAGTCTTAATAAGCCTTTAATAAATAGTTAAGGCGTCTTAAACTATCCTTTAAGTGCGTATAAGGTATAGTTAGTTAGCCCTCGCCTTTTTATAAGTTAGACCTATTTTCTTTATATTAATAAGTGCTTTTAAAATCCTTAAGTATATTTAACTTATAGCTAAAGAAGAATTTCCTTATATTTATTAATCTATCTATTAATATCTTTATTCCTTACTAAATATTATAAGGATTTTTATAAGTAAGCGTTTAGCTTTTAGTAAATTATTATAGTTAAGTAGTTTAGCTAATAAAGCGCGGCTTTAGCTTTATATTATAAGCGCGATATTTAAAACTTAAAGTTAGATCCCGCTACTATATCTTTAATAGTAAAGTGCTTTTTATTAAGTACTTATATTGCTATATTTAAGCGGATTTTAAACCGTTTTTATAAGGCGGATATTTATTAGCTTAGTCTAACGCTAAGCTTACTAAGTTCTTTTTATTATAGTTTTAAGAGGTCCTTAAAATACTATTCCACCGTACTTCCTTAAAGGAAGGAGGGCAATTAAATAGCTAATTTATTTATTTAAGCCTCGCCTTTATTAGCATTTTAGCGGATAAAGTTAATAAAACGGTCTACTCCTTAAAATATACTAGCTTTATCGTCTTTTTAGACTTCGTTAAAAGAAACTTTTAAAGGTCTTAATAGGTTAAATCTCTTTATATCTTTAGCTTATAGTTAAGGTTTTTCTTAAGGCTTAATAAGCGCGTTTTCTTTTTTTAGTACTTAAAAAAGACTAAAAAATTATTCGTTTAATATTACTATTATCCTTACTAAAAGGCTTAAAGCTATACTTAATCTTAGTATTTACGCGCTTAATATAGATAAGTTTAGCTTACTAAAAGTATCGCTTACTATATCCTTATTACTTATTATTAAGGTCTTAGTCTTAATACTCTTACTAAGCGCTTAACTTTCCGTTTTATACGCGTTTCGGAATTTAGTACGCTATAAGGCCCTTAGTATAGGAGGCTTATTTTTATTAATTAAGAGTCCTAAAATGCTTTAGTTAGCGCGGCTATAGCGGATAAGGCTAAATAGTAATACTAAACTAAGAAACTACTAAGTATTCTTTAAAGCGGATTTCCGGTTAAGGCCCTTAAGCTAAACTTTATTAGTAGTACGCGGTAGAAATATTTACTAAGCTTATTATCTTAAGGAAAAAGTAACTTTATTATAGGCTTAATCTAAAAGGTATTAAGCGGGCGGGGAGCTAAATAGTTTTAAGGTTAGCTTATCTTTACCTTTTTTATTTAAAGGATAATTAATTTATTTAAGTAATACTAAATTTAGTTTACTTAGTTATATAGATTTTATTATTTTATAATCTATCCTTTATTAGTATTTTAAAAGCAGATTACCTTTTAAAAGGTAATAGTCTTAGCTTAGCTAAGTAAGACTTATTTTACGTCTTATTTAGCTTTATAAGCTATTACGGTATAGTACCTTAAAAAAAGGTAAAGGAGATTATTAAACTAGTATACTTAGTAAGCCGCGGTCTTTTCCGCTTTTATAGCTTACTTATCTTAGAGTTTTATTATAAGCGCGTTAAGGAAAAGGTACTTATTATTAAGGTTAGACTTAAAAGCTAATAAGAGCTTCTTATTAAAGAAAATATCGTTTAGTATTTAACTTCTTATAAGATAAGTACTTAATTATGCGATATAATCGCTTTTAGCTTAGTAGATATTTAAGGGATTTCTATTTAAATAAGTAGGAATTGCTACTATTTACTACGCTTTATAGTATAAGGATAAAGGGATAAGGCGTAGACTAATTACCGCTAATTAAGGCCGGTATTACGGACTAATTACTACTAGTTAAGGCCGGTATTACGGACTAATTACCGCTAGTTAAGCTAGTATAATAAACTAATTACTATATATAAATATATATAAGGGTTTAAAAATAGTAAAAAGCTTATCTATTCTTAAAGGCATAGCTAGCTACTTTATACTTAGTTCTTTAAGCTAATTTTAAGGATCTTTAACTATACTATTTATAGTATATAAATAAACTATAAATATCCTTATAAAATCGCTTAATAAACTAAGTATAAGCTTAGTTAAAAATACTATAGACTATAGTTAAGGAAATCCTTTAAATATCTTTAAATATCCCTTAAAAATCGCGGTAAGGTTTATCCCGTGTTTTTTAAGGTGCTTTTATAGTTAAAAATAAGTCGAACTATAGTTAGGATATCCTATAAAAATCCTTAAAAATCCCTTAAAGATACCGGTAGAATCCGCTTAATAGTTTTTACGGTGTCTTTTATAGTTAAAGACGTCGTAAACTATAGTTAAGTAGGCTCTTAACTTTTTATAGTATTATTTTAAAGACCTTAGCGGGGTCCGACTAGTAATATTTATTATATCTTCTTAAGCGAGCTT
This sequence comes from Ophiocordyceps robertsii, assembly GCA_027405785.1. Classification (NCBI taxonomy): domain Eukaryota; kingdom Fungi; phylum Ascomycota; class Sordariomycetes; order Hypocreales; family Ophiocordycipitaceae; genus Ophiocordyceps; species Ophiocordyceps robertsii. The sequence continues at coordinate 35,788 of JAPEBW010000483.1, read as the reverse complement.
TTATAGTGCGTGCTTTAAGCGTTTTTATCGCGGGGTTTTATAAGGCTTCTTTAAAAGTAAAGTAAGGAGTTTAAGCGTGGCCGTCTGGATTTTATAATATATATCCCCCGGGCGTTCTTTTTACAGGGTTTTATAAGGCTCTTTAAAAGTAAAGTTAAGAGTCTAAGCATAGCCGTTTCAATTTTATAACATTATCTTTATCTCTTAATAAGTATAATCTTAATATAACCTATTAGTATTACTATCCTTTTACTAAAGGAATATATATATATTTAGATTTATCTATATATACTACTCCTTTATCCTTTTAAAAGCGGGGAGATAATTAAAGGATATCTTAGACTTTTAATATATATTTTAAGTCTTTAGCGTAAGTCTAGACGCCTTTATTAATAGTAAGTTTTAGTAAGTCCTTAGTTTAGCCGATTTTAAGTTTATAGTTTATTATAAAATCTTTTTATAAAAAGTCCTTAATAAGGTTTATTTTATTTAGATTTTCTATAAGGGCTTTTACTAAGGGAGTAATAGTATTAACTTCTCTTTATAGCTAAAACTACTTATTAAGGTTTATAATTATCCTTACCTTTTAGCCTAAGTAAAGTATTAATAATTCCTTAAAATAGTTTATCGATATAAAGCTTTTATAATCTTATATTATTATTTAAGCAAGCTTAAAGTTATTAAGAAAAAATATTATATCGCGCTTTAATAGTAGCGCTTAAACTTATATAAGTAAAGCGTAGCTAAAACTAGCTAAAATCGTTATAGTAACTAAGTAAATTACCTATTTATATATCGCTAGTCTTAACTAAACTATCTTAACTTCGGCTTTAATCCTTTTATAAGCCTTAATCTATAAAACTAATATAAAGTTAATAAGGTCCTTTTAATAAGGAACTAAAAAGTCTTAGCTAAGTAATATATTAGCCGCTATACGTTTTACTATTTAAGCGCTGATCCTTACTTTTATAACCGCGAGGCTATTATTTAGCCTTCTTAGTATATACGTAGTAAATTCCGCTTATTTAATAGTAGCTATCCTTCTTACTTTATAAATAAGAATTCGTTAAAAGGAGTTTATAATTATGTCTTAAAAGGTCTTTATTAAGTTAGCTTAAATAAGGCTTCGGTTTACTTTAATATCTATATAGGCTTAAATGCTTATTTTAAGCCTTTCTTTTCTATAGATTAGTAAGCGTATATAAGTAAATCGTAACGGCCTATTTAGGTTTAATAGCTAAATGTTAAAAGAAGCCTTAACTATTTAAACGCTTTATAGCTTTTAAATAACTACTTATTATACTAAGCTATATCTTTATATAGCAATATCTTAGTTAAGGTTAAGGGGGTATTTATCTTTAATATATTAATAAAGCTTATTTTTTAAGGGGAATACTTTACTATAAAATCCGTACGCTTTATTAGCCTTTTATACTAAGTTTACTATAGTATAAATTATGGTTTTTATAAGCTTTTATTAGTATCCGATTAAGCTCTTTTTATATTATACTCTTTATCCTTTAAATAGTTATTAGTCTTTATTATAGTTTTTTCTTTAATCGCGGGGTATACTTATTTTAGCTTTAGTATTAGTAAGTATATAGTTTTAAAGGTCCTTTCTTTTTTAAGCTAAAGGACCTTAGCTTATATTTTTAGCTATTTAAGCGGATTTCTCCTTTAACTTAGCGAGCGCTATAAAGCTTATAATATATCCGCTTTTATTAAGCGGTTAAAGAATATAACCCTTAGCCTTAATAAGTATTAAAGTCTTTAACTTATAAAGTTATAAGGACTTAAGCTATAGCTTAAGCCTTATTATATAAAGAGGGCCGGGTCTATATATATAAACACAAACCCGCTATATATAAGCAGGCTCTTTATAGCTTATTATTATAATACTACGGACGGCACTTATATACTAGCCTTTACCTACTCCGTAATAGTATAAGCTATTAATTATAAACTCGTTTAACGGTATAATAGCGGGAGCTCCGCCTTAAGCGGAGCGGGATAATACTATTATAAAGTCGTTATAAAACGCCTTAAAGGCGTTAAAAGGTACGTCGGCCGGCTAAAGGGATAACTTCCTCGCCGCACTAAGGGGGCCGACTATAAAGCCTATTTTAACCCTTATAGCTTTAGCCGCGCTAAGAACGGCGCCTACGATTACTATAGTACGGAAGCCGCTCTTATAGCTAATATAAGATAAGAAGCTAAAAAGCTTTTACTTCTTCCTTAGCTAGCTATAGGCGAAATACTATGCTAATAAAAAATACGGCCTTAATAGCGGCTAGAGCGCCGTTTAGTACGCACTTTTATATACGCTACTAAAGCCTTAAATATAGAAGATCGCGGGCTTTTAAGAGAAAGGGGGCTATAATAGCTCTTAAGACCCTTAAGACTTTTTCTAGCACCTTATCTATGCGTTTAGCAATATATAAAAATAAGAAAAGGCGTTGGATAAGCTACGCACTCTTAAATAAAGGGACGGATAGTCCTTTTAAGAGTTCCTCTTAAAGTTTAAAGAGACCCTTTTTTAAGCAGCAGGTACTATAATATAAGAAGATAGCGTGAAATTAATATAGCTACGGAACTTAATTACCTTAGCCCTTTATAAGCTACTTATCCTTATTATTATACTATCTATATATAGTAAGTATATTAGCCGCCTTATAAAAGTAGCTTAAGGTTATAAATAAACGCCTTGCTTTTAAAAGTTATAAAAGCGCACTTTATATAGCGGGGATAAGGTTACCCCCCTCTTATAAAACGCGCTTACTATTAACGTTAATAGCGATACCTTTATAACCGCGATAAGGACCGACCGCGTAAAACGCTTAAAAAAGGCGTTTATAACCTTAACCTCTTTTATACTAATAAGCTAGTCCTCTTAGTAGCGGGCTAAATAGGTCTTTAGCGATAAGATTTAAAAACAATATACTAACGGCCGATGCTTACGCTATAAAGCAGGCTCTTACTTCGCTATAAAGTGCTTATATAAGCTAGTAAAGCGTCTTTTTATAGGAATCCGCTTTATAGCGGTTAATATACTACCTTAGCTCGCCTTAAACGATAAGGACCCCGCCCTTTATAAGGCGGAGGGAAAAGAATAGCTTTAAAGTAAAGATAAGCCCCGGAGCCGTAGTCGTTAGCATAAATAAAGTAAGAGCTAGTAGCCCGTATAAAAAAGGATCTTACTTTAATATAGGTTATGCTTAATTAGTCCGAATCTCTTACCGCTCTTATAAATAAAGGATACTAGTGCTATATTATAGTAAATAAGGCGTTCGTATATTAAATATAAGTGCTTATAAAAAAGATTACCCCGCGCTAAGTAAAGGGCGCTTTAAGTATAATAAAGGGTATAAAGATTAAAAGCATTACTTAGCTAGCTATAAAAGTACTTAGCTACTTAAGGCTTATTATAGTATATATAATCCCGGAGCTTAAATTCCCTTTAATCTTAAGGAAGCCTTAGCTTATATATACGCGGTTTTTCTTAGTTCCGCACTAAAAAAGGCTATAGTTTAGCCTAGCGGAGATATAGCTATACTACATTAACAGCGCTTTTAAGGAGATAAGGGCTATGCTAAGAATAGCTAACGCTACTAAGATGCTTGCTTTAGTCTTTATAAGCATAGTTAAACGGCTTATATGCTAAAAAGGTAAGGCCGCTACTAACGCGGCGATCTACGCTATAAGCTTTATAAATATCGATAAGGCCTTAAAAGCTAAGACGTTAAAATCGCTTACAGACTTATAAAAGGTAATCCCTTAGCGCTTTTACGACTTATTACCGCTCTTTATAAAGTATAAGGCCGATAAGCTTAACCCTTATAAGCTAGGAGTTAACTATAAGATCTTAATCTATATAGATAAGCGAGGAAGAGAGTTCCCCGCGCCCTTTAAGCCGCTATATAGCATATTACGGGCCGAGTTATTAGTACTTAAGAAGACCCTTTAAGACCTTTTAGATAAGGGGTTTATTTAAGTAAGCAGCTTTAAGGCAGGCGTTTTAGTGCTCTTCGTTTAAAAACTAAGGGGCGGAATCCGCTTTTACTATAACTATTAGGCCCTTAACGCAATTACGCGGCCGGACCGTTACTTACTCCCCTTAATCTTTAATACGCTCTATAACTTATTAAAGGCGAAGTAGTTTACTAAGCTTATTATTATATAGGCGTTCTATAAGGTGCGGATTATAAAGGGTAAGGAGTAAAAAACGGCCTTCCGTACTTATTATAGCTTATTTAAGTAGCTAGTAACCCTTTTTAGTCTTATTAAGGCCTTAGCTACCTTTTAACATTATATTAATAACGTCCTTCGCGACTTCCTTAATAAGTTCGCCTCCGCTTATATTAATAATATTCTTATTTATAGTAGCGGTTTATATAAGGACTATATATAAAAAGTGCGGAAAGTCTTAAACCGCTTTTACTTATACGGCTTATACCTTAATTAAGATAAGTGCGAGTTTAGGGTTAAGTATATAAAATACCTTAAGTTTATAATTTATACTAGCGCGGGCATTTAAGCGGACCCCGTTAAGATATAGGCAATTTAAGACTAAGATACCCCGATAATATAAACTAGTATACGGAGCCTTTTAAGCTTCGCTAATTACTACTATATATTTATCTATAGGTTTTTTAAAATCGTTATACCGTTAAACGAGATTATAGGGAAAAAAGTAGCCTTCCGTTAAGGACCTATATAGGAAAGTGCGTTCCGTACGCTTAATATTACGGAACCTTTAACGTTTTTCGTATGCTAAGTAGTCTTATATAATTTATTTAATTTAAATTTACTTACTAAAAGGGATGAAAAAGACTTAGTATAGACTACTAAACCGAAAAAGGTAAAAGTATCTTATTATTTAGATTTCTTAGGTTAAAACTAGCTAAAGAAGAAAAAAGAAAAAAAAGAAAGGAGTTAAGGGAAAAAAGAGCAAAGACCTCCTTTTATACTTTTTTAAGGCTACTTAAAAGTACTACTTTTATATACTTTAATATATTAAACTATAACTTATACCCTATATAACTTATAAGGTTACTAAACTACTTCTTAAGCTAATAAAAATAGCTTACGCTATCTTTATTACTAGTTATAAGTAATATACGCTTTATTACTTATAACTAGCTTATAAAACTAAATATCCTTATTTTAAAACCTATTATAAGATTTTATCCTCTTTTAAAAGAAGGCCTCTTACCTTAGCTTTATATAAGGTATTAGTCGATTATATAAAGCATTAGTCGATTTATTTAATACTAATCCTATTACTAACCGAAGCTAGCTTAAGCTAAATATAAGCGTATTTAACCTATACTGCTTATAGCTAATATTAGCTATCTTTAACTATTAAGCTATATTATCTCTCCTTATAACTACTAATATTTACTTTAATAGTTATAACTCGTTACTAGCGGTATTTACTTTATTAGTTACTCCTTTATATTTAGGAGTATTTACTTTACTAAATATTAGTACTTTTAATACTAAGGATTACTAATAAAATAGGGTTTCCGTTATATATTCCCCTCTTTAAGGTCTTTTTAAACCTAAAAAGATAAACCTCCTTTTCTTACATATTACTCTTAACCTATAAAAAACTAACTATAATATTTAAAGAAATCCTACTTTAAATAGAGTAACTATAAGAATTCTTTAAAAAATCCTCATTCTTTATCTTTATAGATCTTTTTTAAAGAAATATCTTATTTAGATTTTCTTTTACTTTTACTATCTAAGATAATAAAGAAATCCTAGCTTAAAGAAGCTAATACTTTCTCTTAAGGGTTTTATCGATTAAAATCCTTAACTTTTCTTAAAGTATTTCTTAAGTGTTTTATAGGTTTTTAGGTATTATCTAAACTAAGATAGTCCTTTTACTTTATAAAATAAAAGTATTCTTAAATTTCTATCTTTTTAGTAAGTATAGCTTTTACTATATATTCGCTTTCTTTAACTTTTTTTATATTTAACTCTTTAGCAACCTTAGCTTCTTATATAGTTAGCGTTAGTAAAGATATATAAAAAATAGGGTATATAAGTAAACTAGTTAAAAGTTCTAACTTATAATTAACCTTTTTAATTTTCTTTATAACTTTAAAAGGTCCTATTTTCTTATTATATAAAGACTTATTAAGTTTATTAGTCTTAAGATTCCTCGTTAAAAGATATACTTTATCGCTTTTAGATAAAGAAGGTTTTAAAGACTAACTCTTATTATAATAATACGATATCTTAGTAATATATTTTAATTCCGATTTTATAAATCTATATAAGCTAATTAACTACTAAAAGTTTAATATAGCTTTTTCGGCTATAACTTCTTTAAGTAAAGAAGACTTATAAGCTTTAAGGATAAAGCTTTAATTCGCGAATCTTAGAGTATTCTTAATAGGCTTAGAATAAGGGGTATTATACGCTAACTATACTATAAGCAATTTAAAACGCTAATTATCCTATTAATAATTTATATAGCTTTTAAGGTATTACTTAAGCGTTTAATTTAATCGTTTTATTATTCTATTTATAATAAGGTAAAAGGTAGTAGATAATTTATACTTTATACTTAAGGCTTGCGTTAAACCTTATTAAAAATTCGAAATAAATTTCCGATCCTTATCTAAAATAATCGAACTTAGAAGTCCTTAATTAGCTATAATATATCTTATAAAGGTATAAGATAACTTTTTTACGTCTATAGCTTTATACGTTAAAATAAAATAACCGTATTTTATAAGACGATTAACTATAACTAAAATAGAATCGTATTTTATATTAGTTATAAGATCTATAGACTTTAGTAGTTTCGTAATAAAGTTTAAGGCTATAAAGTCTTAAAGTCTTAAAAAAACATTTAAGGAAATTAAGTTATTATAAGGCTTATATTATATAGCCTTACCTTTATTATATACTTCGTATAACTTAATAACTCCTTAGATTTTCTTATAGAGGTTATAGGTATTATAATAGTTTTTAATCCTATTATATGTTTTTATAATACCTTAATATCCGTATAAAAGGTACGAATAAAAATCTATTATAACTATTCTTTTAGTCTTTAAGGTAAGGAATAGCTTATTCTTATAAAACGCTATTTATCCCTCTTACTTAAGATTTTTATATCCTTTCTTACTTAGGTTTTTATAAGAATTCTTAGGTAATTTTAAAGTAGTAAGATCTCCTTATATACTAAATAGTATATATAATATCTTAAACTTAAAATTACCTATATTATTTAAAAATAATAAGGTCTTTTTATAAGGCTCTTTTTTAGTATTAAGGTCTAGGTATTAGCTAATTATATTAGCTTAGTTATTTTTAAAACCTTTTTTATAAATAATCTTATAATTAAATTCTAAAAGAAATTTAGCCTATCTTATTTACTTAGCATTTAACTACTATATCGTAGTAAAATAACTAATATTCTTATAATCTATATAAACCTTAAGTTTATATTTATTCCTTAAAATATAATACTAAAGTTCTTTAAAAGCGTATATAATAGCTAAGAATTCTTTATTATAAATTAAGTAATAAATCTTTATACTTACTAGCTTCTTCGAATAAAACGCTATAGGTTTAAGAATATTGTTTTTATCGCGCTAGCTTAATTATACGCTTAATATAAAATTAAAAGTATCTGTTTTCAACTTTAACGGCTTTTTTATATTATAAGTATTAAATATAGGTTTTTTAATAAGTAATTCTTTAATTTTTCTACAAGCTTATCTACTTTTAAGTTTTACTTTAAAGCGTCTGTTTTAGCTTTCTTTAATATAGATAATATTAGTATAATTATCTTAAAAAAGTCTAATATAAACTTCCTATAATAATTTATATATCTTATTATTAAAGGCCTATATATACTTAGTTTAATAGTATATAGCCGAATAATTATTTATTTAAAGCTAAAAAGGGAAGGGGGAAATCTTTATCTAAGCTACGTAGCTTTATACTTTATAAGGGTCGCTTAAATAGCCCGTACTTAAGTTAAGTTCAAGTTAAACTTAAGCTAAGTTTAAGTAAAGTCTTATACGACTTTAGCTATATATTGGCCTAACTTTAAGTCGTTCGCTAAAATATAACTATAGCTCTTTTTACGGCATACCTTATAATACTATCCCTCTTTTAAGCTATCGCGCACCGGGGTATATAATATTAGCGCCCCGCCCCCCTGATTTACGCTTAACGTTAATTAGCATAGTTATTCTTATTTTGCTTATAATTATATACTAACGCCTCCTTTAAATAAAGTTATATTTAGGCATTAAATATATTATACGCTCGCTTATCCGCGCCGCTATATCGTTTTTAATAGCGCTAAGGCGGTATAACGTATCTCCTCCGCTTACTACTAATATTAGTGCTTAAAGCATATCTTACCTTCCCGCTACTTATAGTCCTTAAGTATAAATACCCTTCCTCTCTCTCACTCCCTCTTTTCTTTCTTTTCTTTCTTTAATTACTAATCTACCTATACGCGCGCCCCTTTTTATAATAGCTTCGCTACGCTATGCCTTAATATATTTACTATAATCCCCCGCGCCTTATCTCCCGCTATATTATAAGTATCTACCTATCCGGCGCCCCTTAATATACCCGGCGACTATACGCTACCGCCCTTATATTAATCTTCGCGCTTACTATTATCGCTTAGTAAGCGAAGCGCGATATATAACACTACTATATAGCGCCCCCTTTACCTTATATATATTAAACGTATAGCGTCTCTTAATACGGATACTTAGTATAAGGCTTATTAAAATTAAGCCTCGCCTTAAACCTATAATTATTTTGCTTACGCCCGCGCCGGATTATGCTATTTACTTATATATTCCCGTTCTTAAAATATATATAATATAACGCTAACGCGATATTAATATACTAGCGATATAGTCGCCGCCGCGAACGCGCTTTAAGATTATATATCTTAAAGGACGTTTAAAGATTGCCGTACTAACCTATATATACGTTCTTTAATCCTTAATAATAGCTAGCTAAATAGATATTACTAACGATTACTATAGTATACGGAGTTAGCTTATATTACTACTACGGCGCGCTAGGCTTAAATATACCTTAACGTTTAAGGTTAATCTATTAATATTAATAGGTAGTAAGTAGTTTGCTTTAATTAAGTCGTAGTTTCTTATATATCTTATTTATATTTACTTTATATCTTATTATATCTTATTATATCCCTTATCTATCTTATTATTATCTACGCTTAGTACGCGTTTATATTATATCCTCTTTATGCTTATTGTCTAAAATCGTCTTAATATTTACTAAGCATAGCCCGAAACTGTTTTTTATTTTTCTTAGTTTTCTTTCTTTTCTCCGCTACTTCCCTCGTTTTATCTCTTACTTCCTAGCTTAGCCTACTATTATCCTTCCGCCTCGCCCTTATCGTTCTTTATTATATTACTATATCGTCTCTTAAATTTCTTTAAGGCGATTATATCCTAAAAGTTACTAATTAGCTGCTATATTAAGTTAATATACCCTTATTACTTTACTAAGACTTAGCGCTATCTCCCCCTTTTAATCTATCTTTACTAAGCTTACTTAATTTTCTTTATAACGTACTTTAGTTCGTTATCTTCCCCGATTACTAGCAGTAGCTAATAGTTATTAACTACTTAGCTAAGTAAGGGGTTATCCGCTATATAGCGGAGGAACTTTATATATAGTCTCTTATATACCCTCCTTAGTATATTAAGTTTTACTATATATAGGCTAACTACCTTTATTATAGTATACTTTTAGTATAGCTAGTTAAGCTTTTAATAAGGCCTATCTATAGTATACTTCTTTATATTTAGCTATACTTTATTGCTTACTTAAAGTCTTTCCGCCGGTGTATGCGATTAGTTCGCTATCTTTTCTTATCTTAATTACGATATAGCGATCGCCGTTTAAAAGAAGTTAGCAACCTCCTTTATCCTTTATATAAGGCTTTATACGCCCTTTATATTTAGTATAAGCAGTCCCTCTTCCTATATAATCTAGATTAGCTTAATATCGTACTTATATATAGTAAAAAAGGGGCTTATACTTATTATTAATACTACTTAATTATTAAGCGCTGCTTAAGCATAAAGTAGCTATACCCCTTAGTTATCTTGCTTATAGTAAATATATACGCGGAGGTATGCTTATACCTCTTAGTTCGCGCGCTTTATTGCTTTATCGGTTTACGGGTAATAAGCTAAACTTAGTTTCCTTTAAACCTTAGTTTATTAGTAGAATTCCTTTTAAAATTACCTTATTTAGTTCGTCCTTTAATTTAAGATAATAGACTTTAGCATTCTATAAAAGCGGAAGTAAGATTATAAAAACTTAGTAGTATATACTACTACTTTTATCGTTAGTATTGCTTTTAAAGTTATCGCCTTTATTAGCTTATTTATTATTACTTAAAGGTTCTAAGAGCCCTTAGTCTTTATTAGCGGTAAGTTAACTATAAAGTCTATTATAAGGTATATAAATAGCTATATAAAGGGCGGTAATAGTTAAAAAGGCCCTTTTGGAAGTTACCTTTAAATATACCCTTTACCGCACGGCTTATAGTTCGCGATAAGCTAGCGCACTATTAATAACTAGCCCGGCTAGAAAAACTCTTAAGGTAGTATCGTAAGTATCCCCTTATACCTTAAGTATCCTACCGCTATTAAGTTATATATCCGCTAAGTAATTAATACTTAAAGCTTATTTAGCTCTTTATCCTACCCTTCCTTAAAGTATTAAGCCTTACTTAGCACTTAAAGCTAGTCTTTAAAGCGAAGGCGCCCCTTTATATTAATTATATACTTACTTACTTAAACCTTTAATTGCTATTTTAAGGTAAGCAATTAGTCGCCGTTTTATATTACTTAAAATACTACTTAATACTCCTTATCCTTTCGTAAAATCGCTATTTACCGCTTTTATATCTCTTACTTATCGAATACGCGGGCTAATTATACTTATTTCTTTAGTACGTCTTAGCTTAAGTTTAAGTTAAGTTTTAGCCGAACTCCGCTCTTATTTACCCCGCTTTTATCTTAAAGTATAAAGTTATCTACTTTACTTATATAAGCGATTAACCTTACGTTTTTTTCCCTAACTTATATTATTATAATAATACGTTCTTCTTATACTAATTATCGTAGGAGGTTTATATACTTACTGCTAAGGGGGACTTAATATCCTATTAGTCGCGCGCTATCCGGGATTATTTAAACTATATATCTTATTTCCTTTTTATTAAATGCCCGTTTTAGCTTATCTTAATTATAACGCGATAAAGCGTTAAGTACTACCGCTAACCTCTTTAAGCGGTACTTTAATATAAAGTTATATAAGGTAAGCTTATCGCTTATTTACTTTACTTTTTATTTAACTTTCTCTTTATTATAAAGTACTTTAAATTCTTATAATCTATAAGCACTATAAATGCTAGTATATTGCATAACTTTACTTCTTAAAAGTTTAAGCATAATATAATTATAAGTAAATCCTTATTATAAATTAAGTAGTTATACTCCGCTACGTTAAATTGTTTTAAAAAAAAACCTACGAAGTATTATATCTTATTTAATCTTACTTATATTAATATACCGCTTATTATATATCTAGAGTAGTCCGCTTTAAAGTACGTTTCCCTTTTAAGGTTATATAGCTATAGTACTAGCGCGTTATAGAATGCCTCTTAAATAAACTTAAACGCGGCTTAGTGCTTATCGGTCTATAAAAATATCGCGTTTTTTTATAAAGGCTGTTTAAGCACTATAAGGCCTTAGTATAAAGCGGGATAAAGGCATAGTAGTAATTTACGAACTTAAGGAAGCTCCGAACGCCCTTTATATTCCTTAGCGCTTACTATATTTAAATAGCTTAAATCTTCTTTAAGTCGTAATAAACCTTACCCCCGGCCTATATAATAAAGCTTAAGTACTTTACCTCTTTTATTATAAAGTCGTATTTTTATAGGTTTAGTATTAAGCCTACCTCTTATAACTTTTTAAGCACCTTTACTACCTTATCTTAATAGTCGCGGAGCGACCTTAATAAGTAAATTAAAACGTTATCTATATACGCTATAACGAACTTATAAAAGTAGTCTTTTAATATTTAGTTAATATAGCGTTAAAAGGTAGCTAGCGTTTTTATAAGGCTAAATAGGTATACTTACTACTTAAATAGTCCGAACCTTATTTAAAAGGCTATCTTAAACTTATAGCCTTTTATAATTTTAATCTTATAAAACGCTATAATAATATTAAGTTTCGTAAACTAACGTGCCTTTACTAGTATTTTTAGCGTTTTTATAATTAATAGTAGTATATACCGATCCCTTTTCGTAATTATATTTAAGGCTTAGTAGTTATAGTAAAAGTATAAGTAGCTATTAGCCTTCCTTATAAACAATACTAACGCCGCGGCTAACGAACTGCTTAATCGGATAAGGTTCGCTTTTAGTAGCTCGTTTAAAGTCTTTTAAAGGATAAGAAGTTCTTCCTTTAATATATTATAAAGGGGTCTTTATAGTAGTAGCGGCTCCTTACCGTCCTTATTTAAGGTAAAATAGATCTTATAATTTATACTTAGTTAAAATAAGGGTTGCCTAAGTGCCTTTATAAGTGCGAAAAGGTTTAGATAAGCTTATAGTGCTTAAGCCGGGATATAGTCTGCTAAGTCGACCGGCGTCTTTAGCTAAAAGGCCCTTTTTACGTCCTTTATTATAACTACCTTTATATTAAGCGCTTATCGTTGCCCTTAGTTATTCTTTTAAGTCCTTTCTTATTAGCACTCCGCCGTAAAGATAGAGGCGCTTACTAGCTTCGCTTTTTTAGATATTCGCGATCTTCGCGGCTTTATTTAATCTTTAAAGGCCGATTTAAATCCCCGCTTTTCTGTGCTAAATCCGATCCCCCTTAGCATTATAAACTACTTTATTCTTCTTTATCTATAGTCTCCTTAAGAACATATCGTAGCTTAACTCTAGTACTATATAAGTAAATATCTATTTTAAGTGCTTATTAATCTTTATCTTAAACGCTACGATCCTTTTTATTTAAAGCATTAGTACGTCCTTTAAAAAAGGCCGTAGTAGCCTTCTTATCCTATTTATAAAAAGCATTTATAGCCTTATCGCTACCCCCTTACTTACTATAGTATAGTAATTATAGCTTATATCTATAAGTGCGTTAAGCCCTTTTTTCTTATTAATCCTAACCTTAAGTAGTACTAAGTTTAGTATAAAGTGCTTTTTTATTAACTTTTAAGCTATTTACTATTTCTCTTTCTTCCTTAGCGCTTAACCTTATACTAAGGTTCTTTTTTTCCTAAATTTAAGTCTACTTTAATTACCTCTATAGTTATAGCTATAGCTACTTATAAGGTTCTTTCTTTCTTCTTTTTATAAAAGCAGGCAATATACCTTATTGCCTTATAAGCAAAATACTTTTATATATTAAGCCGGCTTTATCCTCCTCTTAGCTAAGTTATAGCGTTAATTTTACTTATTAAAGTATCGCTTTTTAAGTCTTTTTAGCCCTAAGTTGCCCCCCTTATTACCTTTTTCTAGCCTTAAAACGGCTACTTAGTTTACTAAACCCTTTTTAGGTTTACCGCGATCTACGCTACTTAATTAGTATACGCTAAGAAGCTTAAAGTTAAAAGGTTAACTATTATAAGTGCCTCCTTAAGGCGAAGGCTTAAAGCGCCTTTTAAGAATACGATCTATATATTATATAGCTATAACCCCCTTCTTACCTCGAAAGGCCTTTGCTTAAACTTAAGGAAGAACGCCGCGAATATTTAGTTCTCTCTTTATTTAATTATACGGATAGCCGCCGCTACCCGCAATAAAATATCGATATTAAGATAGACCGAATTAAGGTACTTAAGGAATTCTTATTAATCGTAACCTCAATCCGTGCCGGTATTATAATAAGTTATTATAGTTTACTATAGCTTTATATTTAAGTAGTTATAAATTAAGTAAAAAACTCCCTTAAGCTTTAAAAGAAGTCTTAGTCGATCTCGCACTTTTCTTCTATATATTATGCTTAAGGCGTAAAGTAATGCCGCTAGCCGTGAAATTTCCTTAGCGCTAAAAGTAGCTTTTACTAGTCTTTTTTCTTCGTTGCTTCCTTTTTTATTATAGGCATTACGGCCCCTGCTATTATATCATATAGTAGTATTAAACTACTAATTAATAAGCCGGGCCCTCCTTATATATACGTTCTTACTATCTGTTTTAGCTTTTATATTAAGGCCCCGAACTAGCCTATTAGCTATTAAATCTACTACTAGCTTACTTAAACTTAGTAGCTCGTTTTAACGGCCCTTGCTTATAATAAGAGGATCGCTTATTTAACCTTCGTTTAAATATCGGCCTCTCTTAGCCCTCCTTTTTAAGCCCCTTAAACATAGCCCCTTTATACTAAGTAGGCTTCTTACTCGCGCTATATTATAGTTAATAAGTCTTTTTTTAAGTTATATAACCTCGCTTAAAAAGAGCTTTAAATATATTAAGGGCCTACGTATACTTAGTTTAGTAGCACGTAGCTAAATAATTATTTATTTAAAGCTAAGGAGGGAAGGGGGAAATCTCTATCTAAGCTATATAGCTTTATACTTAATAAGGGTCGTTTAAGTAGCCCGTACTTAAGTTAAGTTTAGGTTAAACTTAAGCTAAGTTTAAGTAAAGTCTTATACGACTTTAGCCGCATATTAGCCCGACTTTAAGTTATTCGCTATAGTATAACTATAGCTCTTTTTATAGCATAGCTTATAATAATAATAGGCTTATTTAAGGCCGCGTAAATTACTTAGGAAAAGAAATTATTAAGGCTAAACTAAAGGGCGACTAGCGTATTAGTCTAGTATAAGTCTAAGAAATTAGCGGTAAAGAATTATAGCGTAATTTTTATAGTTTAGTTTCGCTTTTTTAATAAGCTATTAGTTTAAAGGTATTAAGCGGTAAATATAAAAAGCTTTAATCCAAAGGCTTATTATAAGGTCTGCTAAAATACTAAGGTAAACTTTACGTCTTAGTTTAAAATTATCCCCTTCGGAATCCTTTAGTTAGCGCGAAGTAGCTTAGTATATAACGCTTATACTTAGTCTTCCGCTATAAACTAGTTATTGCTTAAGATAAGGAGATATATTTTTAAGAATTCATTAGTTATAGTTAGTAAGGTATTAAAGAAGTTCCTTATAGGATCTTTTTATAGGGATTATTTAGCTTAAACTACTAAGAGCCCGGTAATAAAGTCTATTGCTATTATATAGAATAAAACCGGCGGGTATTAAATAAAGATAAGCTACCTTAACGTTTTACCTTAATCGGTTTAGTTGCGGTAGTAAGTATTATAGTCGTTTACGACCTTATTTATATATATTTATTAAGCTATAAGATTAAGAAGCTTTTAAATAAATCTTATTATATATAGGTACGGCCAGTATAAAAATATCTAGTATAAGCGTCTTTAACAATCTCCTTAGTATAAGTCTTAAGGATATATAGTCTTTAGCGTCCGTCGTTCTCTTTAAAGTATAGCAACCCTTATAACTAAAAGAATAAAAGTCTAAGGATACTATCCTTATTACTAAGCTATGCTAGAATTTTTACATACTATATATCCTTTATATATCCGTTGATTATTTTCTAGCGGAGCGGTAATTTAATTCATACTTCCGTATAAAGGAATACGTAGTCTATTATCTTATCTTCTTAAATACGTTTTAATTCCCTTTCTTAGTTTAAGGATACTAGCCTATTATCTTAATATAGTAAATATAAAAGCGCGTTTAGTATAATATTTTCAACGCTTAAAATATAGTATACCTTAAGCGGGAATTAGCTTAAGTATTAAGACGTAAGGATTAGCTTATTATTATTCTTTATATTAGTAAAGAATAAGGATTTTTAGTATACGATTCTATAAGTACTTATATAGTTAGTAAAAATAATTACTTATAGCGTTCTTATAGATAGTACTATAGTGCGTAACTTATATACTACTTATACTAAACCGGCTACTTTAAGTTCTATAAGCTAGTATTAAAGTTCTCTGCTTTAAAGGGCGCGGCTTAAGTAAATAATAAGCTAGACCTTAGTTTAAGCTAGTAGCGTCTTTTTTCTTATTCTATGCTTTTTTTTAGGTAAAAAGCTATAGCCGCTACTTTATATTCTTAAGATATATCGATTTATATAAATAGTTATAAAGCGGGGTTAAAGTAGTAAATTAGTTAAGGCTTAGTAAGTTTCTTAGTTAAAATCGCGAAAGCCTTTTTTTCTTTTAAAGTAAGTTAAAAAGCCGCTTTTACGGTATATCGAGCTTATCCTTAGCCCCTTAAGGGGACTCCTTCTTTTTATCTTACTTAAAGTAGCTCCGTTTTTTATTTTTTTAGGACGTTAACTTCCTTAGTAAAATATAAAACTATATAGCGTAGCTACTTAGTAAGGCCGATCTATTTCTTAAGCTATTAAAAGTTCTTTAAAAACGCGATATTCTTTAAGGCTTATATACGTTCGTTTATATTTATTAAGCTAATAGCGTTAACCTTAAATCCGAGGAGCTATATAAATAAGTACGCTAAGAAGGACTTTAGTCTAGATAAAGTAATATTATAGTTATAGAAGGCGCGGAATACGGCCTTTAAATATTAAAGGTGTTCTTTAGCTATATTAAAATAGATAATAATATTATTAATATAAGCCGCCGCGTATTTTTAGTATCTATAGAGGACGTTATTAATAAACCTTTAAATATATACTAAGGAGTTTTTAAACCTAAAAAGTATTACTAGTAATCTTTTTAGCCCGCGATAGCTTATAACTATAAACCTTTTTTAGTAGTCTTAATAAACTAAAAACTAATAGAAAAACGATTATACGTTTACTATATTAATAAAGGATTTTCCTTAAAGGCGTTTAATTATATCGCTTTAAAAGGGCATTAAGTAAGCTTTTAAGGTAGTAATAGCGTTAATCCCCTATAAGTTTACGACTGCTTGTCCCTTTTCCTTTTTATTTATTATCTTTTATACTATAAATACCGGCGCCGCGAATAAGGTTAGCTTATAAACTTATTTTAATCGGCCTTATATAGTTAGCTAGCCGAATATTATATTTACTACCTTCTTATCTTTATCGCTTAATAGGTATAATCTTAATACGACTTATTAGTATTGCTATCCTTTTACTAAAGGAATATATATATATTTAGATTCGTTTATATATACTACTCCCTTATCTCTTTAAAAGCGGGGAAACGATTAAAGGATATCTTAGACTTTTAATGCGTATTTTAAGTCTTTCGCGTAGATCCGGACGCCTTTATTAGTAGTAAGTTTAAGTAGGTCTTTAGTTCGGCCGATTTTAAGTTTATAGGTTATTATAAGATTCTTTTATAAGAAGTCTTAAGCGGGGTCTATTTTTTTAAAAATTTCTATAAGGGCTTTTACTAAGGAAGTAGTAGCGTTAACCTCCTTATATAGCTAAAACTACTTATTAAAGTCCGTAATTATTATTACCTTTTAGCCTTAGTAAAGTACTAGTAGTTCCTTAAAATAGTTTATCTCTATAAAGCTCTTATAATCTTATATTATTATCCGGGCGAGCTTAAAGTTATTAAGGAAAAATATTATATTATGCCTTAATAGTGGCGCCCGGACCTATATAGGTAAGGCGTAGCTATAACTAGCTAAAGTCGTTATAATAACTAAGTAAATTACCTATTTATATATCGCTAGTCTTAGCTAGACTATCTTAACTTTAGCTTCGATCCCTTTTTAAGGCTTAATTTATAAGACTAATATAAAGTTAACAAGGTCCCTTTAATAAGAAACTAAAAAGTCTTAGCTAAGTAATATATTAGCTACTAAGCGTTTTACTATTTAAGCGCTAATCCTTACCTTTATAACTATAAAGCTACTATTTAGCCTTCTTAGTATATACGTAGTAAATTCTGCTTATTTAATAGTAGCTATCCTTTTTACTTCTTAAATAGGAATTTGTTAAAAGGAGTTTATAGTTACGTTTTAAAAGGTCTTTATTAAGTCGGCTTAAATAAAGCTTCGGTTTACCTAAGTATTTATATAAGCTTTAATACTTATTCCGGGCCTTTCTTTTCTATAAATTAGTAAGTATATATAGGTAAATTATAAAGGCTTATTAAGGTTTAATAGCTAAATATCTAAAGAAGCCTTAACTATTTAAACGCTTTATAGCTTTTAAATAACTACTTATTATACTAAGCTACGTCTTTATATAGCAACGTCTTAGTTAAGGTTAAGGGGGTATTTATCTTTAACGTATTAGTAAAGCTTATTCTTTAAAGCGAATGCTTTATTATAAAATCTATAAGCTTTATTAGCCTCTTATACTAAGTTTACTATAGTATAAATTTCGGTTTCCTTTAAGCTTTTATCGGTATTTAACTAAGCTCTTTTTATATTATACTCTTTATCCTTTAAATACTTATTTATTTTTACTATAGTTTTTTTTTTAGTTATAAGGTATACCTACTTTAGCTTTAGTATTAGCGAGTATATAATCTTAAAGGTTCTTTCTCTCTTAAGCTAAAGGACCTTAGCTTATATTCCTAACTATTTAAGCGGATTTCTCCTTTAACTTCGCGAGCGCTATAAGGCTTATAGTATATCCGCCCTAACTAAGTGGTTTAAGAACGTAACCCGCGGCCCCGGTAAGCCTTTAATAAATAGCTAAGGCGTCCTAGACTATCCTTTAAGTATATATAAGGTATAGTTAGTTAGCTTATGCCTTTTTATAGGTTAAACCTCTTTCTTTCGCGCTAGTAAGTGCTTTTAAGATCCTTAAGTATATTTTACTTATAGTTAAAGAAGAATTTCCTTATATTTATTAATCTATTTATTAATATCCTTATTTCCTACTAAACGTGATAAGGATTCTTATAAGTAGATATCTAGCTTTTAGTAAATTACTATAGTTAAGTAGTTTAGCTAATAAAGCGCGGCCTTAGCTTTATATTATAAGCGCGATATTTAAGACTTAAAGTTAAATATTATTACTATATCTTTAATAATAAAGTGCTTTTTATTAAGTGCTTATATCGCTATATTTAAGCGGATTTTAAACCGTTTTTATAAGGCGGAAATTTATTAGCTTAATTTAATACTAAGCTCGCTAAGTTCTTCTTATTATAGTTTTAAGAGGTCCTTAAAATACTTTTCCGCCGCACTTCTTTAAAGGAAAGAAGGCAATTAAATAGCTAATTCGTCTATATAGGCCTCGCCTTAATTAGCGTTTTAGCAAATAAAGTTAATAAAATAGTTTACTTCTTAAAATATATTAGCCTTATTATCTTCTTAAACTTTATTAAAAGATGCTTTTAAAGGTCTTAATAAGTTAAATCCCTTTATATCCTAAGCTTATAGTTAAGGTTTTTATTAAGGCTTAGTAAGCGCGTCTTTTTTTTTAGTGCTTAAAAGAGATTAAGGAATTATTCGTTTAATATTATTACTATTTTTATTAAAGGGCTTAAAGCTATACTTAGTCTTAGTATCTATATATTAAGTATAAATAAGTTTAGCGCGTTAAGGGTATCGCTTATTGCGTTTTTATTGCTTATTATTAAGGTCTTAGTCTTAATACTCTCGCTAAGCGCTTAACCTTTTATTTTATATGCGTCCCGGAATCCGGTATACCGCGGGGCCCTTAGCATAAGAGGCTCGTTTTTATTAATTAAGAGTCTTAAAAGTGCTTTAATTAGCGCGGCTATAGCGGATAAAAGCTAAACGGTAATACTAAACTAAGAAACTACTAAGTATCCTTTAAAGCGGATTTCCGGTTAAGGCCCTTAAGCTAAACTTTATTAGTAGTATGCGGTAGAAATATCCGCTAAGCTTATCGTCCCGAAAAAAGAGTAACTTTATTATAAGCTTAATTTAAAGGGTATTTAGTAAGTAAGAAGCTAAATAATTTTAAGGTCGGCTTATCCTAACCTTTTTTTTTAAGGAATAATCGATCTATTTAAGTAATACTAAATTTAGTTTACTTAGTTATATAAGTTTTATCGTTTTATAATCTATCCTTTATTAGTATTTTAAAAGCGGATTACTTTTTAAAAGGTAGTAGTCTTAGCTTAGCTTAGCAGGACTTATTTTATATCCTATTTAGCTTTATAGGCTATTACGGTATAATACCTTAAAAAAAGGTAAAGGAGATTATTAAACTAGTATACTTAATAAGCTATAGCCTTTTCCGCTTTTATAGCTTACTTGTTTTAGAGCTTTATTATAAGCGCGTTAAGGAAAAGGTCCTTATAATTAAGGTTAAACTTAAAGGCTAATAAGAGCTTCTTATTAAAGAAAATATCGTTTAGTATTTAACTTCCTTTAAAATAAGTACTTAATTATATAATATAGTCGCTTTTAGCTTAGCGGATATTTAAAGAATTTCTATTTAAATAAGTAGGAATTACTACTATTTACTACGCCTTATAGTATAAAGATAAAGGGATAAGGCACGGACTAATTACTACTAGTTAAGGCCGGTACTACGGACTAATTACCGCTAATTAAGGCTAATACTATAGACTAATTACCGCTAGTTAAGCCGGTAAAACGGACTAATTACTATATATAAATATATATAAAGGTTTAGAAATAATAAAAAGCTTATTTATTCTTTAAACTATAGCTAACTACTTTATACTTAGTTCTTTAAGCTAATTTTAAGGATCTTTAATTATACTATCCTTTTATTTATTATTAATACGTAGATAAACTATAAATATCCTCGTAAAATCGCTTAATAAACTAAGTATAAGCCTAGTTAAAAATACTATAAACTATAGTTAAGGAAATCCCTTAAATATCCTTAGATATCCCTTAAAAATTGTGGTAAGGTTTATCTTATATCTTTTAAGGTGCTTCCTTAATTAAAAACAGGTCGAACTATAATTAAGATATCCTACGGAAATCCTTAAATATCCCTTAAAAATACTAGCGGAATCTACTTAGTAGTTTTTATAGTATTTTTTATAGTTAAAGATGTCGTAAACTATAGTTAAGTAGGCTTTTGACCTTCTATAATTATGTTTTAAAAACCTTAGCGGGGTCTAACTAGTAATATTCGTCGTATCTCCTTAAGCGAGCCTTTATAATATATACTTTAAGCGTTCTTATCGCGGGGTTCCGTAAGGCTCCTTAAGAGTAAAGTAAGGAGTCTAAGCGTAGCCGTTTAGATTCCGTAATAATTCTATTACTTAAGTTAAAGTTAGGTCGCGTTTAGACTTTTTACGGGCCTATAAGTAAAACTTAGCGTAGTTTATAGCTAGGCGGAAACTTTTAATTATTATAATCTTATCGCCGGAGTATAGGCCCGCGAAGCTAAGCTTATTAAAGATCGTATAAGTTATTATTAGCGGCTTTTATAAATTCGGGCGGCGGAATATATCGCGAGGCTAATTATCGCTATCTCCTCCGGTTAAAGAAAGATAGTAGATAAACTAAAATAAAGCGCCTATACGCCTTTATATAGCTAGGCTAAGCGTAGTGATAAGTAAAAAGAGCGTTCGCTAAGTAAGACTTAACGGGTCTTTAAGGCCTATAGCGGCTATAAGCTACAAGGAGGATTTTATAGCGCGTGCTAAACTATAAGTAAAGTAAGATAAGGTTTTACCTATAATAGCTTAAGACGTCGCTATAAACTTAGCTATAAACTAGTTAAGCTAGGCCTTAAATACGTAGTTAAGAACGGCGCGGACGTTATTTTAAACGTTTAACTAAAGTGGGTTTTTAATAGCTATAGCGGCTACTATAGATCTTAGGACTATAAAAAAGTTAGCTAACTTTAAGGCGTTAAGTATTAGTTAGTTATTCTATTAGTAAAGATTTCCGGCTACGCCTTAAAAATATATATAGATAGCGGGGGCTTCCGGACTATAAAAGCTAAGCGAGAAGTATAGCTAAGTTATTAAGAAACTAACTATTTAAACTATGCTATAGTATAGGGCTAGAGGGCGAGTTATTTAAGTTAAGTATTTAAAGAGGGTAGTATAAGCTATATTTTATAGTGCTATAATCTAAGTTAAATCTATCGGCTTAAGCGCGGTTACGGAAAGCGGCGTAGGTTTATATAAAAGTTTAAACTTAAAGGTTTTAGCTTTCGCTAAGGGACTTAAAGCTATAAAGGATAGCCGCCTTATTATTATAAAGCTTAAGCGCTTGCTTATATCCTTTATATTAAAGGCATAAGGGCTTATAAAAGAGCGGGCTAAAAAAGTAATTACGGAATAGCTAGTCTTAGTTATAAGAGACGTTAAATAATAAAGGGACTTAAAATAAAAGTATAAAGATTATAAGCTTAAAGTAAATAAGGTTATATATATAAAAGTAAGTAAGGTGCGGCGGCCTATAGCTAGCGGTAAAGGGAAATATAGTTATAAAAAGAAAAAAGGAAAAGAGTAAATGCAGTTAGTAAAGAGAATTTAAATAGGTATATTATAAAGCTAAAAAGGCCTTATTACTAAAGGTAAATAGCAGTATATTATTATAAAAATTACTAATTACCTTAAGTATAGTAAATTATAGTTTTTTATAACTTATAATATCCTTTAAGTCTTATGCTTAAGCTTAACCACTTAATTCTTTTAGTTAAAGAGTTTTGTATTAAGTTATAAAGGCCGCGCGTTATGCTTTTATCCGAACTACTTAAGTAGCTAACTTCTTTTATGCTTTTTCGAAGGCTTTTACGATTTTCGGTAAAAAGACTACTTTTTCGTTTACTTATAAGTTATAGCTACTTAGCTAGCCTTTTAAAGCTATTAAGAACTCTTTCTTAAGCTTTCCGCTGCCTTTTTTTATTATACGGCTTTATAGGATTTATTTTACTTTTTACTTATTTAAGTAAAGTATCCCTTCGTTTTAAACTAAGCTTAAGCGTATAGCTAGCTCGTCCGCTAAGCGTAGTTATGCTATTAAAACGACTAGATAGATATTAAGGGACCTTTTTATATTTAGCCGGTATATAAACTATCTTACTTTAGCGATAACTTTAAACGGCTTCGTGCGTTTTTCTTAAAGCTTCGCCGGTCTACTGTTTGCGATATAGTAGCCCTTATTAAGCTATAGCTAAACTTAATCGCTAGGCTTAAATTTTCGCGGGCGGTATTTCTTATTAAATCTATCCTTTATATCGGCTTAAGCGTAGGCGATAGCTAACCTAGCTTGTTCTTATAAGACCTCTCGGTCTTATAGGTATAAGTAGTTATTAAGGAATTAAAGGCCGTTATATATTCTTATTTTTATAATAAGCTTACTAAAGGCCGCGTAAATTACTAAAAAGAAAGAATTATTAAGGCTAAACTAAAAGGCGATTAGCGTATTAGTTTAGTATAGGTTTAAGAAATCGGTAGTAAAAAATCGTAGCGCGATTTTTATAGTTTAGTTTCGCCTTTTTAATAAGCTATTAGTTTAAGGGTACTAAGCGGTAAATATAAAAAGCTTTAATCCGAAGGCTTACTATAAGGTCCGCTAAAATACTAAGGTAAACTTTATATCTTAGTAAGAGATTATACCCTTCGGAATCCCTTAGTTAGCGCGGAGTAGCTTAGTATATAACGCTTATACTTAGTCTTCCGCTATAAACTAGTTATTACTTAAGATAAGGAAATATATTTTTAAGAATTTCTTAGTTTTAGTTAATAAAGTATTAAAGAAGTTCCTTATAAGATTTTTTTATAAGGATTATTTAGCTTAGATTATTAAGAGCTTAGTAATAAAGTCTATTATTATTATATAGTATAAAACTAGCGGGCTTTAAATCGAGATAAGCTACTTTAGCGTCTTACCTTTATTAGTTTAGTTATAGTAATAAGTATTATAGCTATTTATAACCTTATCTACGTTTTTACTAAGCTATAAGATTAAGAACCTCTTAAATAAATCTTATTATATATAGGTATAGCCGGTATAAAAATATTTAACGTAAGCGTTTTCGACGATCTTTTTAGTATATATCTTAAGGATATATAGTTTCTAGCGTTTATTGTTTTCCGTAAAGTATAGTAACCTTTATAACTAAAGGAAAAGGAGTTTAAGGATACTATCCTTATTACTAAGCTACGCTATAATCTTTACTTACTATATATCCTCTATATATCCGTTAATTATTTTTTAGCGGAGCGGTAATTCGATTAATACTTCTATGTAAAGGAATATATAGTCCGTTATTTTATCTTCTTAAATACGTTTTAATTTCCTTTCTTAGTTTAAGGATACCGGCGTATTTTCTTAGTAAAGTAAATATAAAAAAGCGTCTAGTATAACGTTTTTAACGTTTAGGATATAGTATACCTTAAGCGGGAATTAGCTTAAGTATTAAGACGTAAGGACTAGCTTATTATTAGATTTTATACTAGTAAAAAATAAGAATTTTTAGTATACGATTTTATAGGTACTTACGTAGTTAGTAAAGATAACTACTAATAGCGTTTTTACGGATAGTATTATAGTACGTAACTTATAAACCGCTTATACTAAACTAGCTACTTTAAGTTCCGTAAGCTAGTATTAAGGTTCTCCGCCTTAAAGGGCGCGGCTTAAGTAAATAATAAGCTAGACCTTAGTCCGGGCTAATAGTATCTTTTTATCCTATTTTATACCTTTCTTTAGGTAAAAGGCTATAGCTATTACTTTATATTCTTAAGATATATATCGATTTAGATAAATAGTTATTAAGCGGGGTTAAAGTAGTAAATCGTTTTAAGCTTAGTAAGTTTCTTAGTTAAAATCGTAAAGGCCTTTTCTTCTTTTAAAGTAAGCTAAAAAGCGGCTTTTGCGACGTATGAAGCTTATCCTTAGCCCTTTAAGGGGACTCCTTCTTCTTATCCTACTTAAAGTAGCTCCGTTTTTCGTTTTTATATAATATTAACTTCTTTAGCGAAATGCAAGACTATATAGCGTAGCTACTTAGTAAGGCTAATCTATTTCTTAAGCTATTAAAGGTTCTTTAAGAACGCGATATCCCTTAAGGCTTATATATATTTATCTATATTTATTAAGCTAATAGCGTCTACCTTAAATTTAAGGGGCTATATAAATAAGTATACTAAGAAAGACTTTAGTCCGGATAAGGTATTATTATAATTATAAAAAGCGCGGAATATAGCCTTTAAATATTAAAGGTATTCTTCGGCTATATCGGAGTAGATAATAATATCGTTAATATAAGCCGCCGCGTATTCTTAATATCTACGGAGGATATTATTAATAAACCTTTAAACGTATACTAAGGAGTTCTTAAAGCCTATAAGTATTACTAATAATCTTTTTAGCCCGTATTAGCTTATAATTATAAACCTTTCTTAGTAGTTTTAGTAAACTAAAAACTAGTTAAAAAACGATTATACGTTTACTATATTAATAAACTTCTTTCCTTAAAGGCGTTTAATTATATCGCTTTAAAGGGGCATTAAGTAAGCGTTTAAGGTAGTAATAGCATTAATTCCTTATAGGTTTATAACTACTTATCCCTTTTCCTTTTTATTTACTATCTTCTATACTACGAATACCGGCGCTATAAATAAAGTTAGCTTTTAAACTTATTTTAATCGGCTTTATATAGTTAGCTAGCTTAATATTATATCTATTACCTTCTTATTCTTTTTGCTTAATAAGTATAATCTTAATATAACTTATTAGTATTATTATCCTTTTATTAAAGAAATATATATATATTTAAATTCGTTTATATATACTACTCCCTTATCTCTTTAAAGGCGGGGAAATAATTAAAGGATATCTTAAACTTTTAATACGTATTTTAAGTCCTTAGCGTAGATTTAAACGCCTTTAATAGTAGTAAGTTTAGGTAAGTCCTTAGTTCGGCCGATTCTAAGCTTATAGTTTGCTATAAGATCTTTTTATAAGAAGTCTTTAACGGGGTCTATTTTATCCGGATTTTCTATAAAGGCTCTTACTAAGGGAGTAGTAGTATTAACTTCCTTATATAGCTAAAACTGCTTATTAAGGTTTATAATTATCCTTACCTTTTAGGGTTAGCGGAGTACTAGTAGTTCCTTAAAATAGTTTATTGCTATAAAGCTCTTAAAATCCTATATTATCGTCCGGGCAAGCTTAAGGACGTTTAGGAAAAATATTATAATATACCTTAATAGTAGCGCTTAAACCTATATAAGTAAAGCATAGCTAAAACTAGCTAAAATCGTTATAGTAACTAAGTAGATTACCTATCTATATATTGCTAGTCTTAGCTAAACTATCTTAAATTCGGCTTCGATCCCTTTATAGGCCCCGATCTATAAGACTAATATAGAGTTAAAAAGGTCCCCTTAAAAAAGATTTAAAAAGTCTTAGCTAAGCAATATATTAACTACTAAGCGTTTTACTATTTAAGCGCCGATCCTTACCTTTATAACCGCGAGGCTACTATCTAGCCTTCTTAGTATATACGTAGTAAATTTTACTTATTAAATAGTAGCTATCCTTCTTACTCCTTAAATAAGAATTTATTAAAAGGAGTTTATAATTATATCTTAAAAGGTCTTTACTAAGTTAGCTTAAATAAAGCTTCGGTCTACCTTAATATTTATATAAGCTTTAATACTTATTCCGGGCCTTTCTTTTTTATAGATTAGTAAGCGTGCGTAAGTAAATCGGAACGGCTTATTAAGGTTTAATAGCTAAACGTTAAAGGAAGCCTTAACTATTTAAACGCTTTATAGCTTTTTAATAACTACTTACTATACTAAGCTACGTCTTTATATAGCAACGTCTTAGTTAAGGTTTAAGGGGTATTTATCTTTAATATATTAATAAAGCTTATTCTTTAAGGGGAATACTTTACTATAAAATCCGTATATTCTATTAGCCTCTTAAACTAAGTTAACTATAGTATAGATTGCGGTTTCTTTAAAGCTTTTATTAGTATTTAACTAAGCTCCTTTTATATCGTACTCTTTATCCCTTAAATAGTTATTAGTCTTTACTATAGTTCTTTCCTTAGTTATAAGGTATACTTATTTTAGCTTTAGTATTAGTAAGCGTATAGCCTTAAAGGTTCTTTCTCTTTTAAGCTAAAGGACCTTAGCTTATATTCTTAACTATTTAAACGGGTTTTTCCTTTACCTTAGCGAGCGCTATAAGACTTATAGTATATTCGCTTTTACTAAGCGGTCTAAAAACGTAACCCGCGGCCTTAATAAGCCCTTAATAAATAGCCGGGGCGTTTTAAACTATCCTTTAAGTGCGTATAAGATATAACTAATCGCCCCTCGCTTTTTATAAGTTAAACCTATTTCTTTCGCGTTAGTAAGTGCTTTTAAGATCCTTAAGTATATTTAACTTATAGCTAAAAAAGAATCTCCTTATATTTATTAATCTATTTATTAATATACGTATTCTTTATTAAATATTATAAGGATTCTTATAAATAAACGTTTAGCTTTTAGTAAATTACTATAGTTAAGCAGTCTAGCTAGTAAAGCGCGGCTATAGCTTTATATCGTAAGCGTGATATTTAAGACTTAAAGTTAGATCTTATTATTATATCTTTAATAGTAAAATGCTCTTTATTAAGTACTTATATCGCTATATTTAAGCGGATTTTAAACCGTTTTTATAAGGCGGAGATCTATTAGCTTAATCTAACGCTAAGCTCGCTAAGTTCTTTTTATTATAGTTTTAAGAGGTCCTTAAAACACTATTTTATCGCACTTTCTTAAAAGAAAGAGGGCAATTAAATAGCTAATTCGTTTATATAAGCCTTACTTTTATTAGAATTTCGGTAAATAAAGTTAATAAAACGGTTTACTCCTTAAAATATACTAGCTTTATTATCTTCTTAGACTTTATTAAAAGATACTTTTAAAGGTCTTAATAGGTTAAATCTCTTTATATCCTTAACTTATAGTTAAGGTTTTTTTTAATATTTAATAACCGCGTTTTCTTTTTTTAATGCTTAAAAAAAACTAAAGAATTATTTATTTAATATTACTACTATTCTTATTAAAGGACTTAAGGCTATGCTTAGTCTTAGTATTTACGCGCTAAGGATAAATAGGTTTAGCCCGCTAAGGGTATTGCTTATTGCGTTTTTATTGCTAATTATTAAGGTCTTAGTCTTAATACTTTAGCTAAGCGCTTAACCTTTTATCTTATATATATCCCGGAATCCGCTATGCTGCGGGGCCCTTAGTATAAGAGGCTTGTTTTTATTAATTAAGAGTCCCGGAAATGCCTTAATTAGCACGGCTATAGCGGAAAAATCTAAATAGTAATACTAAACTAAGAAATTACTAAGTATCTTTTAAGGCGGATTTTTAATTAAGGCCTTTAAGCTAAACTTTATTAGCAATACGCGGTAAAAATATCCGCTAAGCTTATTATATTATAAAAAAGTTACTTTATTATAAGCTTAATTTAAAAAGTATTTAGTAAGTAAGGAGCTAAATAGTTTTAAGGTTAGCTTATTTTTACTTTTTTTATTTAAAGGAAAATCGATTTATTTAAGTAATACTAAATTTAATTTATATAATTATATAAGTTTTATCGTTTTATAGTTTATCCTTTATTAGTATTTTAAAAGCGGATTAGTTTTTAAAGGGTAGTAGTTTTAGCTTAGTTAAGTAAGACTTGTTTTATATGCTATTTAGCTTTTTAAGCTATTGCGGTATAATACTTTAAAAAAGGGTAAAGGAGATTATTAAACCGGTATACTTAATAAGCCGCGGCCTTTTCCGCTTTTATAGCTTACTTATTTTAAAGTTTTATTATAAGCGCGTTAAGAAAAAGGTGCTTATTATTAAGGTTAAACTTAAAAGCTAATAAGAGCTTCTTACTAAAGAAAATATCGTTTAGTATCTAACTTCCTATAAGATAAGTACTTAATTATACGATATAGTCCCTCTTAGCTTAGCGGATATTTAAGGGATTTCTATTTAGATAAGTAAAAACTACTATTATTTACTATGCCTTATAGCGTAAAGATAAGGGGATAAAGCGTAAACTAATTACTGCTAATTAAAGCTAGAACTATAAACTAATTACCGCTAGTTAAGGCTAGTATTATAGACTAATTACCGCTAGTCGGGCTAGTATAATAAACTAATTATAATATATAAATATATATAAATGTTTAAAAATAGTAAAAAGCTTATTTATTCTTTAAGTTATAGCTAGCTACTTTATATTTAGTTTTTTAAGCTAATTTTTAGGTTCTTTAACTATACTATCCTTCTATTTATTATTAGTATATAGATAAACTATAAATATCCTTATAAAATCGCTTAATAAACTAAGTATAAGCCCGGTTAAAAATACTATAAACTATAATTAAGAAAACCTTTAAATATCTTTAAATATTATTTCAAAATCGCGGTAAAGTTTATCTTATATTTTTTAAGATACTTTAATAGTTAAAAATAGGTCGAACTATAATTAAGATATCCCGCGGAAATACTTAAATATCCCTTAAAGATATTAGCGGAATCTACTTAGTAGTTTTTACGGTATCTTTTATAATTAAAAACGTCGTAACTTATAGTTAAGTAAGCTCTTAAGCCTTTATAGTTATATTTCGGAAGCCTTAGCGGGGATTAACTAATAATATTCGTTATATATTTTTAAGCGAGCCTTTATAGTGCGTGCTTTAGGAGTTCTTATCACGGGGTTTTATAGGGCTCCTAAAGAGTAAAGTAAGGAGTCCGGGCGTAGCCGTTTAGATTCCGTAATAGCGCGCCTATAACTTCGCCCGCGGCACCTATAAAGGGCCTAGATTAATTAACAAGCCGCGTTATACGCATATCTCGCGATAGCTTTATCGATACGTTTTTTAAGCGAATTAAGCTACGGCTAAGAGCGCTGCGTGTAGGCCCTGTATGTAGGCTACGTGTATAGGCTGCGTATGTAGGCTATGTATATAAGCGGGCGCGGGCGCGGGCGGGCGCGGGCATTTAGAAGGTACGGGTACTTACTAAGCGCGGGCACTATAAGTAAATAAGGCGGGCAAGCGTTAGTACGTATCTTAAAAATAGGGCGTGTATATAAATAGCAATATACGTGTATACGAATAGCAATACTTAAGATATATAAAAAATAAGGTAAATAAGTAAACTAGTTAGAAGTTTTAACTTATAATTAACCTTTCCTTTTTTCTTTATAACTTTAAAAGGTATTATCTTCTTATAATTTTAAGACTTATTAAGGTTATAAGTTTTAAGATTCCTTATTAAAAGATATACTTTATAGCCTTTAAAAAAAAGGGTTTAAAGACTACTTATTATTATAAAAATATAATATCTTTTTAGTAATATATTGTATTTTTATTTTTATAAATCTAAATAAGCGAATTAACTACTTAAAATTAAACAAAGATTTTTAAGCTATACTTTCTTAAGTTTTAAAGACTTAAAGGCTTTTAGTATAAAGCTATAATTCGCAAATACCGGAGTATTAATAACAGGCTTAGAATAAAAGGTATTATACGCTAATAATATTATAAGCAATTTAAAAAGCTAATAGTCCTATTAATAATTTATATAGCTTTAAAGATATTGCTTAAGCGTTTAATTTCATTGTTTTATTATTCCGTTTAAAATAAAGTAAAAAGTAATAAATAATTTATACCTTATACTTAAGGCTGATATTAGACCTTGCTAGAAATTTAAAATATATTTTCGATCTTTATCTAAAATAATTAAACTTAAAAGTCCTTAATTAGCTATAATATATCTTATAAAAGTATAAGATCACTTTTTTCCGTTTATAGCTTTATATATTAAAGTAAAATAGCCGTACTTCGTAAGATAATTAATTATAACTAAAACAGACTCGTATTTTATACTAGTTATAAGATCTATAGACTTTAGTAGTTTTATAATAAAGTTTAAAGCTATAAAGTCTTAAGGTCTTAAAGGAACTTTTAAAGGATTTAAGTTACTATAAGACTTATATTTTATAGTCTTACCTTTATTATATATATCGTATAACTTAATACCTCTTTAGAATTTCTTTTAGAGGTTATATAGCCTATCTTCTTTACTTAGTATTTAACTACTACGTCGTGGCAAAATAACTAATATTCTTCTAATTTATAAAAACCTTAAGTTTATATTTATTCCTTAAGATATAGTATCGAAAATCTTTAAAAGTATATATAATTGCTAAGAATTCTTTATTATAGATAAGGTAATAAATCTCTATACTTACTAGCTTCTTTAAATAAAACGCTATAAGTTTACGAATATTGTTTTTATCGCGCTAGCTTAATTATACGCTTAATATAAAATTAAAAGTATCCGTTTTAAACTTTAACGGCTTTTTTACATTACAGGTATTTAATATAGGTTCTTTAATAAGTAATCCTTTAATTTTTCTAAAAGCTTCGTCTGATTTTAAGTTTTACTTAAAAAGGTCCGTTTTAGCTTTTTTTAATACAGATAAAATTAGTATAATTATCTTAAAAAAGTCCGATATAAACTTCTTATTATAATTTATATATCCTATAAAGCTTAAGATTTTCTTAATATTTATAGAAATTAGCTAATCTTTAATTATAAAAATCTTTTAAGGGTTTGTCCTTATAATAAAAAGGGTAATAATATACTTTAAGAATTCTACTTATTATATATAAAAGCTATATTTCTCCGGTAAGATATATAAGCTAGGTTTTCTTAATTCTTTTAGCACTATATCGACTTCTTTATCGTATTGCTTTACTATATTAAGGTATATAATACTATTATTTAAATAAGCCGTATAAAAACAATTTAAATAAGAATTTAATATACTATTTATTCTCTTTTAAAAGGTTGCCGGTATATTAGTTAGTCCTAAAAGTATAACTAAAAATTTATAAAGTTCGTATTTCGTTTTAAAGGCTATTTTTAATTCGTCTTTTTCTTTAATACGTATTTAAATAAAAGTAGATTTAAGGTTAACTTTTATAAACTACTACTTATTACTTAGTCTATCTCTTATCTCTCTTATAAGAGGTAATAAAGTTTAATCTTTTATTATATCGTTATTTATCTCTTTAAAATCGATATAAAGTTAATCTTTTCTTTATTTTTACTATTCTTTAGAGCAAATAGTATAAGAGCTTTATATTTTATCGTATTGTTATTTATCCCTTTAAAATAAATATAAAGTTAACTTTTATTTATCTTTGCTATTCTTCGGAGTAAATAGTATAAGAGCTTGATATTTTAATTTAAACTCTTTAATATAACCTTTTTATAAGTTTTCGTTAATATATTCTTTTAATAACGTTAAATACTTCTTATTTAAGTTATATATCTTATAGAATCTAAGCTTAAAGCTTTCTTTTAACTTAATTTCGTAATTCTAACTACTTATTAATAGTAGTCTATCTATAAGTAGCGGCGTAAATATATTGAAATATCTCTTAAGTATATTTCTAGGTATTTTTAGAAAACGATCTTTTAGGTGTTTTTAATTAATAGTACCTTCTAGCCGTCTTATATACTATATTCGCTCTTTACGGTGCTTTAAATTAATAGTACCTTCTAAATACTACGAGGTTTTACGCAAATTATATCGTGTTTTTATTATATTCCGTTTCTAAATCTTATCTTTATTCTTTAGGTATTGCTACTTAATATTCTTTAAGGTATTTAATAGATTTTCTTTTAATAAATAATAAGTCGCTTTATAAATATCTTTAAGGCTTTTAGTATCTTTACTTAAGTTTAGTATTGTTTTTATATATATTATACTAATTGTAATAGTATTATAGTTTAATATACTAGTTGTCTTATCGTCTTTTATTATAGTATCTATTAATACGATATTTATATCTATATAGGCCGCTTTATTATTATCGTTGCTACTATCTTTTATATAGTTATTGTCTTTGTTAGGTATTACTATATTTAAATTATTTAAGGGTTTCGTTTTAATTTCGTTCTTTATTAAACTATAAAGAGGGATATTATAGGTATCGTCTTAAAACCTTAAAAGGCCTTTATCCTAATTTATTATAAGATTATATTTCTTTAAAAAGAGTAGTCTTAATATAATATTATAGCTAATAGCTAAGATACTAAAGGAATCATAAAAGTTATAAATCCTAATTATATATATAATAGGATTAGTCTTATATATATTCTTACTATTATTATACTTAAAAGGTAATCCTGTTATAAAAAGAAGTATATAAGGCTTATCCTTTTTTTACTATATAATTTTAAGCGATTTACTATTATAAGGGAAATATAGCTACTTATCGCACCGTAATCTACTTTAATATTATAGTAATGTCCTTTTAATTTTAATAAGAAAGGTTATTTTTATACTTTAAGAATTAATATTTAATATAAGTAAGTTTTTTAACTTAAGAAAAAGCCTTATTATTTTTAAGCTTGTTAGTCTTTTACCTTGTTTACCGACCTTTTAGTAGATTTTCATATTTTTGCGGAATTAGTTTATTTAAGTAACGAAGCTACTTAATAGCTTTAAAAACTAAATCCTAACTAGTTTTATAGTCTAAACTGCTTTACTAATAATATTAATATGTTCTTTACGATCGATTTTCTTTATTACTTTTAGTCGTTAATTTCTTCTTACTTAGCTTTTAGCTAATCCTAAAGCATTTTATTTAAGAATTACTTTGCTTTTAATAGTATCTTTTTATTATAACTCTTATTACGAAGGTTATAAAGTTTCACGAAATAGTCGCTATATCGTTTAACTATATTTTTAATAGCTAAGTTAAGGAATTTTATATCTTCCTTAAGCCTATTAGCTAGCTTGTTATTCTTTTTCTTAAGTTTGTTTTTATCTTTTATTAAATTAATCATATACGTAAAAAGATATATATAGTCTTCTTTTAGCTTTATAATCTTATTTATTAAAGCTAAGTTACTATCTTAAAGGGTTTTAATAGTAGTTTCGTTATATTTCTTTAAAAGTAAAAGTTATTTAATTTTAATCCGGTTATTTATATCTTCTTATATAAGTTATTCTTTTAACTTTAATATTCTTTTTAAGGTTTTCTATAAAAACCTTTATATTAGTTATAAGCTTTTTAATTATTATCGCGGGTTTATTATAAGTCTTTCTTAGTTTTAAAAACTAGCCGCTTCCTTACTTATCCGACTTATATATAGGGTAATTATTATCGTCGTATTTAGTTTAAGATAACTACTTATAAGCCTTATCCTTAATAGTTATAACTATATTAAGATACTTAATAAAAAAAGTGTAAGGCTTATCGTTATTTTCGTTCTTAAAAGTAAGGTCTTAATCTATTTTATCAAATTTAAGGTCTTTATAATTATAGCTACTATTCTCTTCCGTATAGTAAGGCGTAATATTCGTATTAACATAAGGAGTATTTTCGTTGTTTTTATTAATAGTTTATAAAGAAATTCCGTGCTTATAAACATCCTTAGTCTTAAAAGCATTTCTTTATTAATCGTTTAAGCTCTTAACCTCTAGCTTTATCTTGGGTTCTTTTTTATAAAGACCCTTTATAGGCGAACTCGTTTTAAAAAGACTAAGGGTTAGCATAATAAGTTTTACGTCGATTTTTATAGTATCTTTAGTAAAAAGTAATTATAAAGTATATCGCGGATTATAGGCTAAGAGGGCATTATTCTCTTAAATAGATATATTCTTTCTTTAAACGGAATTCCTATTCTTAATATAATCTCTTACGATATAGCCTTCCTTCTCGTAATTAAAGCATTAAATAGCTTTTCTTTTAGCAGGCTTTAGCGGGCTCACCTTAAGAGTATTTAAGTTTATTATATTACCTAAGTCGTACTTTTGCTTTTTATTATTTCTCTTAATAACCTTACCGGAAGTTAAATAGTATTTCTTTTCCTACCCGCGTTCGTATTACTTATTATCTATCTAAACTATAAGACTAATATAGTTTAAAAGCGTTTTTAGCTTATTTAAGCGGTAAATTTTATCTTTAACTTCTTCTTTAAGACCTTTATAAAATATCGCTATACGCGTATCGTCTTCCTATTTTCGCTTAAAAGTTATCTTTTAGATTTAAGCTACGTAAGCTAATAAAGATATATCTTACTTAAAGCTTCTTAATTTATACTTTGCTTATCGTTGCTTATTTATAATTCCGAACATTTTTCGTTAAGCTTCTTTAAAGTTATCAAAATTCTTAAAAATATTCTTTATCTTAAAATCCTTATCCTTAGGACTATTATATATAAAGTCCTTAAGAATTAGTTCAAACGACGTTGCTACTAAGCCTTATAAGTAACTTAATGTAAATATAACCTTTATTACTTTTTAATTTATTATAGTAAGATAAAATTAAAAATAAGCTTTAAGAGAAGTAATAAACTTTTAAAGCTTAGCTAATTCTCTAGTATAAGGTTTAAGAGCTTAAATCTTAAAAATAAAAGTAATATCTATAGAGCTTATAAGAGAATAAGAAAGCTTTAAATACCTCGAATTAAACTACGGCTAATAAGTTAGCTATAGTATAGTAAAAGTAGATATTTCTTCTTTTACTTATTATAATTAAAGAGACGTATTTATAATAAATACATTTCTTTTTAATTCATAGCTTAAAGAACTTACTAAGTCTAAAATACTAAGTATTCTTAATTAAAACTATAAGTTATAAACTATATTATAAGCTAGTTTTATATTACTAGCTTACTTATTTTTCATTAAGATAAGTATCTTAGCGTAGTTTATTAGGTTTATAATTTATAGTAAGAAAAGGAAAAAAACACTTAGTATAAACTATGAAACTAAATAAGGTAAGGGTATTTTATTA
>JAPEBW010000482.1:0-51509 GCA_027405785.1 Ophiocordyceps robertsii | reverse complement strand
CGGACGGTAAGAGCTAAGCAGGAGGTATAGCTAAGTTACCGCGAAACCGGCCGTCTAGACCTCGCTACGGTATAAGGCCGGGAGGCGAGTCGTCTAAGTTAAGTATTTAAAGAGGGTAGTATAAGCCGTCCTTTACGGTGCCGTAGTTTAGGTTAAATCTATTAGCTTAAGCGCGGCTATAGAAGGCGGCGTAGGTTTATGCGGAAGCTTAAACCTAAAGGTTTTAACTCTCGCCGAGGGACTTAAGGCTACGGAGGATAGCCGCCTCGTTTCTATAGAGCTTAAGGGCTTGCTTATATCCTTCGTATTAAAGGCGTAGGGGCTTATAGGAGAGCGGGCTAAAGAAGTAATTGCGGAATAGCTAGTCTTAGCTACGGGAGATATTAAACGATAAAGGGACTTAGAACGAGAGTATAAGGATTATAAGCTTAAGGTAGAGAAGGTTATGCGTATAAGAGTAAGCAAGGTGCGGCGGGCTATAGCCTACGGTAAAGGGAAATATAGTTATAAAAGGAAGAAAGGAAAGGAGAGAGGGTAAGCGGCGGAGAGAATTTAAATAGGTATGCTATAAGGCTAAAAAGGCCTTATTACTTAAGGTAAACGGCGGTATATTATTATTAAAATAACTAATTACCTTAAGCGTAGTAAGTTACGGTTTTTTATAACCCGTAGTAGCTTTTAAGTCTTATACCTAGGCCTAACCGCTTAATTCTCTTAGTTAGAGAGTTTCGTATTAAGTTATAAAGGCCGCGCGTTATGCTCTCGTCCGAACTACTTAGGTAGCTAACTCTTCTTATGCTTTTTCGAAGGCTTTTACGATTTTCGGCGAGAAGACCGCTTTTTCGTCTACCTATAAGTTATAGCTGCTTAGCTAGCCTTTCTAAGCTACGAGGAATTCCTTTCTCGGCTTTCCGCCGCCTTTCTTTATTATACGGCTTTATAGGATTCGTTTTACTTCTTACTTATTTAGGTAAGGTATCCCTTCGTCCTAGACTAGTCTTAAGCGCGTAGCTAGCTCGTCTGCTAAGCGTAGTTATACTACTAAAACAACCGGATAAATATTTAAGGACCCTTTTATATCTAACCGGTATATAAGCTATCTTACTTTAGCGGTAACCTTAAACGGCTTAGTATGTCTTTCTTAGAGCTTCGCTAGTCTACTATCCGCGATATAGTAGCTTTTACTA
Source organism: Ophiocordyceps robertsii (assembly GCA_027405785.1). Taxonomy (NCBI): domain Eukaryota; kingdom Fungi; phylum Ascomycota; class Sordariomycetes; order Hypocreales; family Ophiocordycipitaceae; genus Ophiocordyceps; species Ophiocordyceps robertsii. Next base: position 50,322 of record JAPEBW010000482.1, on the reverse strand, counting down.
AGCTATAGCTAGACTTAATCGCTAGGCTTAAATTCTAGTAGGCGGTATTTCTTATCGTATCTATCCTTTATAGCGGCCTAAGCGTAGGCGATAGCTAACTTAGCTTCTTCTTATAAGACTTTTCGGTTTCGTAAGTATAAGTAGTTATTAAAGAACTAAAGGCCGTTATTTATTCTTATCCTTATAATAAGCTTATTAAGGGCCGCGTAAATTACTAAGAAGAAGGAATTATTAAGGCTAAACTAAAAGGCGATTAGCGTATCGGTCTAGCGTAAGTCTAGGAAATTAGCGGTAAAGAATCGTAGCGCGATTTTTATAGTTTAGTTTTGCCTTTCCGATAAGCCGTTAGTTTAAGGGTGCTAAGCGGTAGATATAAAAAGCTTCGATCTAAAGGCTTGCTATAAGGTCCGCTAAAATACTAAGGTAAACTTTATATCTTAATTAAAGATTATCCCCTTCGGAATCCCCTAGTTAGCGCGGAGTAGTTTAGTATATAACGCTCGTGCTTAGTCTTCCGCTATAAACTAGTTATTGCTTAAAATAAGGAGATATATTTTTAAGAATTTATTAGTTACGGTTAGTAGGGTATTAAAGAAGTTCCTTATAGGATCTTTTTACGGGGATTATTCGGCTTAAACTATTAAAAGCCTAGTAATAAAGTCTATCGCTATTATATAGTATAAAACCGGCGGGCTTTAAATCGGGATAAGCTATCTTAGCGTCTTACCTTAATCGGTTTAGTTATAGTAGTAGGCATCGTAGCCGTCTACGACCTTATCTATATATCTACTAAGCTATAAGATCGAGAAGCTTTTAGATAGGTCCTGCTATATACGGGTACGGCCGGCATAAAAGTATTTAGTATAAGCGTCTTCGACGATCTCCTTAGCGTAGGTCTCGGGGATATATAGTCTCCGGCGTCCGTCGTTCTCTATAAAGTATAGTAACCCTTATAACCGGAGAAATAGGAGTCCGGGGACCCCGTCCTTATCGCTAAGCTACGCTATGATTTTTGCTTACTATATATCTTCTATATATCTATCGATTATCTTTTAGCGGAGCGGCAATTCGATTAATACTTCCGCGTAAAGAAACACGCGGTCCGTTATCTCGTCTTCCTAAATACGTTTTAATTCCCCTTCTTAGTTCGGGGATACCGGCCTATCGTCTTAGTGCGGCAAACGTAAGAGCGCGTCCGGCACGACGTTTTCGACGCTTAGGATATAGCATACCTTAAGCGGGAATTAGCTTAGGTATTAAGACGCGAGGACTAGCTTATCGTTAGATTTTATACTAGTAGAGAATAAGGATTTTTAGTATACGATTCCGTAAGTGCTCGCGTAGTTAGTAAAGATAACTACTTATAGCGTTCTTATAGATAGTACTATAGTGCGTAGCTTGCGTACTGCTTATACTAGCCCGGCTACTTCGAGTTCCGTAGGCTAGTATTAAGGTTCTCCGCCTTAAAGGGCGCGGCTTAAGTAGACGATAGGCTAGACCTTAGTCCGGGCTAGCAGCGTCTTTAGTTCGGAACGTAAGATACAAGCGCTCCGGCTACTTATATGTCGGTATATAAGATGTAAGTATATAGACGATAATTAACGTCCTAACCCTTAACTAGGGCCGGGGCGAGACCTTTTAGCAGTGCGGTATTATCGCACTATTTCTCCGTAGCAAATAGTAGCAATTCCTTTAGCGTAAGTTCGATCCCCGCGCGAGAAAGTAGACCTATAAGTCTATACGGAAATACGGCTCCCCTTAAGCGCGCGTAATAATATAAGCGTGCGTAGCTTCTAGCTACCGGCTTAATAAACCGGGGAGGTCCCGTCTTATAGATAACGAGGACGTTATCGTCTTTCCTTTCGAGGCGGCAATTATTATAGAACGTAAGATATAAGCGCTCCGGCTACTTATATATCGGTATATAAGATATAAGCATATAGACGATAATTAACGTCCCGACCTTTAACTAAGGCTAGGGCGAGACCTTTTAGCAGTGCGGTATTATCGCACTATTTCTCTATAGTATCTAGCTACTAAGAAAGTATTAAAGTAAGGGTAAGCCGTCCCGCTAATATTAATAAGTATAGTTAGCACTAAGGTATTAATCGTTTATATTCCCGCTTAAAAGCGGGTAATAAGGTCTTTAATAGCCTTAGTCCTTAACTCCTCGCTTTTAAGGTTTAAAATATACTTAATAGTCTTAAAAAACCTTATTATAAAGGGGGCCTTAAAGGTAAGAATATAAAGCGTATAGTTAGTATAGCTAATAAAGCGGATATTAAAGCCTAAGAATTTTATTGCTTAAGTTAAAGTTAAGTCGCGTTTAAACTCTTCGCGGGCTTATAAGTAGAACTTAGCGTAGTTTATAGCTAAGCGGAAACTCTTAATTATTATAATCTCGTTATTAAAGTATAGGCCCGCGAAGCCGGGCCCGTTTAAGATTATATTAGTTATTATTAGCGGCTCTTATAAGATTAAGCGGCAGAATATATCGCGAGGCTAGTTTTCGCTATCTTCTCCGGTTTAGGAGGGACGGCGGATAGACTATAATAAAGCGCTTATACGCCTTTATATAACTAAGCTAAGTATCGCGGCGGGCAGAAAAAGCGTTCCTTAAGTAAGACTAAACGGGTCTTTAAGGCCTATAGCGGCTATAAGCTAAGAAAGGGATTTTATAGTATAGGCTAGACCGCGTGTAAAGTAAGATAGGGTTTTAGCCGTAGTAGCTTAAAACGCTGCTATAAACCCGGCTATAAACTAATTAAGCTAGGCCTTAAATATATAGTTAAGGATAGCGCGGATATCGTTTTAATCGTTTAGCTAAAGTAGGTTTCCGCTAGCTATAGCGGCTACTATAAATCTTAAGACTATAGCGAGGTTAGCTAACTTAAGGGCGTTAAGTATTAGCTAGTTATTCCGCTTATAAAGATTTTTAGCTACGCCTTAAAAAATATATAGGCGGTGGAGGCTTTTAGATAGTAAGAGCTAAGCGGGAGGTATAGCTAAGTTACCGCGAAACCGGCTATTTAGACTATATTATAGTATAAGGCTAAGAGGCGAGTCGTTTAAGTTAAGTATTTAAAGAGGGTAGTATAAGCTATCCTTTATAGTGCTATAGTTTAAGTTAAATTTATTAGATTAAGCGCGGCTATAAAAGGCGGCGTAGGTCTATACGAAAGCTTAAACCTAAAGGTTTTAACTTTCGTTTAAGGACTTAAAGCTATAAAGAATAGCCGCCGTATTTTTATAAAGCTTAAGCGCTTACTTATATCTTTTATATTAAAGGTATAAAGGCTTGCGGGAAAGTAAGCTAAGGAAGTAGTTATAAAATAGCTAGTCTTAACTACGGGAGACGTTAAACGATAAAAGGACTTAAAATAAAAGTATAAGGATTTTAAGCTTAAGGTAAAAGGTTATATATATAGGAGTAGGCAAGGTGCGGCGGGCTATAGCCGGCAATAAAGGGAAATATAATTATAAAAGGAAGAAAGGAAAGGAGAAAGGGTAAGCGGCGGAGAGAATTTAAATACGTATGCTATAAAGCTAAAAAGGCCTTATTACTTAAGGTAAATAGCGGTATATTATTATTAAAATAACTAATTACCTTAAGTATAGTAAGTTATAGTTTCTTATAACTTATAATAGCTTTTAAGTCTTATGCTTAGGCCTAACCGCTTAATTCTTTTAGTCGGAGAGTTTTATATTAAGTTATAAAGGCCGTGTATTATACTCTTATTTAAACTACTTAAGTAGCTAACTCCTTTTATGCTTTTTTAAAGGCTTTTACGATCTTTAATAAGAAGACTGCTTTTTCGTTTACTTATAAGTTATAGCTACTTAGCTAGCCTTTTAAAGCTACGAAGAACTCCTTCTTTAGCTTTCCGCCGTCTTTTTATATTATATAGCTTTATAAGATTCGTTTTACTTCTTATTTATTTAGGTAAGGTATCCTTTTATCTTAAACTAGTCTTAAGCGTATACCTAGCTCGTTTACTAAGCGTAGTTATACTACTAAAATAACCGGATAAATATTAAAGGACCTTTTTATATCTAGCTAGTATATAAGCTATCTTACTTTAGTAATAACTTAAAACGCCCGAGTATATCTTTCTTAAAGCTTCGCTAGTCTACCGTTCGCGATATAATAGCCTTTACTAAGCTATAGCTAAACTTAATCGCTAAGCTTAAATTTTAATAAGCGGTATTTCTTATTATATCTATCCTTTATAGCGGCCTAAGTATAAGTAATAGCTAACTTAGCTTCTTTTTATAAGACCTCTTAGTTTCGTAAGTATAAGTAGTTATTAAGGAACTAAAAGCTATTATTTATTCTTATTTTTATAATAAGCTTATTAAAGGCCGCGTAAATTACTAAAAAGAAGGAATTATTAAAGCTAAACTAAAAAGCGACTAGTATTTTAGTTTAGCGTAAGTTTAGGAAATTAGCGGTAAAGAATCGTAGCGCGATTTTTACGGTTTAGTTTTGCCTTTCCGATAAGCCGTCGGTTTAAGGGTGCTAAGCAGTAGATATAAAAAGCTTCGATTCGAAGGCTTGCTATAAGGTCAGCTAAAATACTAAGGTAAACTTTATATCTTAGTTAAAGATTATCCCTTTCGGAATCCCTTAATTAGCGCGGAATAGCTTAGTATATAACGCTTATACTTAATCTTCCGCTATAAACTAATTATTGCTTAAGATAAGGAGATATATTTTTAAGAATTTATTAGTTATAGTTAGTAAGGTATTAAAGAAGTTCTTTATAAGATGTTTTTATAAGGATTATTTAGCTTAAAATATTAAGAGCTTAGTAAGAAAATCTATCCTTATTATATAGTATAAAACTAATAAGCTTTAAATTAAAATAATCTACCTTAGCGTTTTACCTTAATTAGTTTAGTTATAGTAATAAGTATTATAGCTATCTATAACCTTATCTATATATTTACTAAGCTATAAGATTAAGAAGCTCTTAAATAAATCTTACTATATATAAGTGCGGCCGGTATAAGAATATTTAGCATATGCGTCTTTAATAATCTCCTTAGCGTATATCTTAAGGATATATAGTCTTTAGCGTTTATCGTTCTCTATAAAGTATAGCAACCTTTATAACTAAAAAAATAAGAGTCCGGGGATACTATCCTTATTACTAAGCTACGCTATAATCTTTACTTACTATATATCCTTTATATATCTATTAATTATTTTCTAGCGGAGCGGCAATTCGATTAATACTTTTATATAAAGGAATACGCGGTCTGTTATCTCGTCTTCTTAAATATATTTTAATTCCCCTTCTTAGTTTAGGAATACCGGCTTATTATCTTAGTATAGTAAATATAAGAAATCGTTTAGTATAACGTTTTTAACGCTTAGGATATAGTATACTTTAAGCGGGAATTAGCTTAAGTATTAAGACGTAAGGACTAGCTTATTATTAAATTTTATATTAATAGAGAATAAGGATTCTTAGTATACGATTCCGTAGGTGCTTATATAATTAGTAAAGATAACTACTTATAGCGTTTTTACGAATAGTATTATAGTATATAACTTATAGACCGCTTATACTAAACTAGCTACTTTAAGTTTTAAAAGCTAGTATTAAGGTTCTCCGCTTTAAAGGGCGCGGCTTAAGTAAATAATAAGCTAGACCTTAGTTTAAGCTAGTAGCGTCTTTTTATCTTATTTTATACCTTCTTTTAAGTAAAAAGCTATAGCCGCTACTTTATATTCTTAAGATATATTAATTTAGATAAATAGTTATTAAGCGGGGTCGAAGTAGTAAATCGTTTAAAGCTTAATAGGTTTCTTAAGTAAAATCGCAAAGGTCTTTTCTTTTTTTAAAGTAGGCTAAAAAGCGGCTTTTACGGCGTATCGAGCTTATCCTTTACCCCTTAAAAGGACTCCTTTTTCCTATCTTACTTAAAATAGCTCCGTCTTTTATTTTTATAAGATATTAACTTCCTTAGCGAAATACGGGACCGTATAGCATAGCTACTTAAAAAGGCTAATCTATTTCTTAAGCTATTAAAGGTTCTTAAAGAACGCAATATCCTTTAAAGCTTATACGCGTTTATTTATATTTATTAAGCTAATAGCGTCTACCTTAAATCTAAAAAGCTATATAAATAGGTCTATTAAGAAGGACTTTAGTCCGGATAAAGTAATATTATAAACGTAGAAAGCGCGGAATACGGCCTTTAAATATAAAAGGTATTCTTTAGCCGTATTAAAGTAGATAATAATATCGTTAATATAAGCCGCCGCGTATTCTTAGTATCTATAAAGGACGTTATTAATAAACCTTTAGATATATACTAAGAGGTTCTTAAAGCTTATAAGTATTATTAGTAATCTTTTTAGCCCGCGATAGCTTATAACTATAAACCTTTTTTAATAGTCTTAGTAAACTAAAAACTAATAGAAAAACGATTATATGTTTACTATATTAATAAACTTTTTTTTTAAAGGCGTTTAATTATATCGCTTTAAAGGGGCATAAAGTAAGCGTTTAGGGTAGTAATAGTATAAATCCCTTATAAGTCTATAACTACTTATCTCTTTTCCTTTCCGTTTACTATTCTTTATACTATAAATACCGGCGCTGCGAATAAAGTTAGCTTATAAACTCGTTTTAATTAGCCTTATATAGTTAGCTAACTAAATATCGTATTTATTACTTTCTTATTCTTATCGCTTAATAAGTATAATCTTAATACGACTTATTAATATTACTATCCTTTTATTAAAAGAATATATATATATTCGGATTTATCTATATATACTACTCCTTTGTTTTTTTAAAGGCGGGGAAACGATTAAAAGATATCTTAAACTTTTAATACGTATATTAAGTCCTTAGCGTAAATCCGGATGCCCTTAATAGTAATAGGTTAAAGCAAGTCCTTAGTTTAGTCGATTTTAAGCTTAAAGTTTACTATAAGATCTTTTTATAAGAAGCCCTTAATAAGGTTTATTCCCTTTAAATTTTCTATAAAGTCTTCCGCTAAAAAAGTAATAGTATTAACCTTTTTATATAGCTAAAACTACTTATTAAAGTTTATAATTATCCTTACTTTTTAGCCTTAGCGAAGTACTATTAGTTCCTTTAAATAATTTATCGCTATAAAGCTTTTATAATCTTATATTATTATTTAAGTAAGCTTAAGGTTATTAAGTAAAAATATTATATCGCGATTTAATAGCGGCGCTTAGACTTATATAAGTAAGGCGTAGCTAGAACTACCTAGGATCGTTATATTAATTAAGTAAATTACTTATCTATATATTGCTAGTCTTAGCTAGACTATCTTAACTTTAGCTTTAATTCTTTTATAAGCCCCGATCCGTAAAACTAATATAAAGTTAATAAGGTCTTTTTAATAAGGAACTAAAAAGTCTTAGCTAAGTAATATATTAGCCGCTAAGCGTTTTACTATTTAAGCGCTAATCCTTACCTTTATAACCGCGAGGCTACTATTTAGCCTTCTTAGTATATACGCGGTAAATTTTACTTATTTAATAGTAGCTATCTTTCTTACTTTTTAAATAAGAATTTATTAAGAAGAGTTTATAGTTATATCTTAAAAGGTCTTTACTAAGTTAGCTTAAATAAGGCTTTAGTTTGTTTTAGTATCTATATAAGCTTTAATACTTATTTTAAGCCCTTTTTTCTATAGATTAGTAAGCGTATATAAGTAAATTAAAACGGCCTATTAAGGTTTAACGGCTAGATATTAAAGGAAGCCTTAATATTAAGGGCCTGCATACACTTAGTTTAGTAGCACGTAGCCGAATAATTATTTATTTAAAGCTAGAAAAAGAAGGGGGAAATCTTTATTTAAGCTACGTAGCTTCGTACTTTATAAAGGTCGCTTAAGTAGCCCGTACTTACGTTAAGTTTAAGTCGAACTTAGGCCGAGTTTAGGTAAAGTCTTATATAACTTCGGCTATACGTTTATTACGGAATCTAAACGGCCACGCCCGGACTCCTTACTTTACTTTTAAGGAGCCTTATAAAACCCCGTAATAAGAATAACTAAAGCACGCACTATAAAGGCTCGCTTAAGGAGATATAATAAACATTACCGGTCGGACCCCGCTAAGGTTTCCGGGATATAACTACGGATAGTTAAGAGCTTACTTAACTATAGTTTACGACGTCTTTAACTATAAGAGATACTATAGAAACTATTAAGCGGGTTTTACTAGTATCTTTAAGGGATTTCTAAGGATTTCCGCGGGATATCTTAACTATAGTTTAACTTATTTTTAACTATAAAAGCACCTTAGAAAATATAGGATAAACTTTATCGCGATTTTTAAGGGATATTTAAGGATATTTAAGGGATTTCCCCGACTATAATTTATAGGATTTTTAACCGGGCTTATACTTAGTTTATTAAGCGATTTTATAAGGATATCTATAGTTTATCTATATACTACAGATAGTATAGTTAAAGATCCTTAAAATTAGCTTAAAGAATTAAGTATAAAGTAGCTAGCTATACTTTTAAGAATAAATAAGCTTTTTACTATTTCTAAACCCTTATATACGTTTATATATAGTAATTAGTCTATTATATTAGCTTAACTAACGGTAATTAGTTTATAGTACTAGCCTTAACTAGTAGTAATTAGTCCGCGCCTTATTCCTTTATCTTTACGCTATAAAGTATAGTAAATAGTAGCAATTCCTAATTATTTAAACGGAAATCCCTTAAATATCTACTAAGCTAAGAGCGACTATATCGCACGATTAAATACTTATCTTATAAGAAGTTAAATACTAAACGATATTTTCTTTAGTAAGAAGCTCTTATTAGCCTTTAAGTCTAACTTTAATAATAAGTACCTCTTTCTTAACGCGCTTATAATAAAACTTTAAGATAAGTAAGCTATAAAAGCGGAAAAGGCCGCGGCTTATTAAGTATACCGGTTTAATAATCTCCTTTACCCTTTTTTAAGGTACTATACTATAATAGCTTACGGAGCTAAACGGGATATAAAATAAGTCCCGCTTAGCTAAGCTAAAACTATTACCCTTTAAGAGGTAATCCGCTTTTAAAATACTAATAAAGGATAAACTATAAAATAATAAAACCTATATAATTAAGTAAACTAAATTCGGTATTACTTAAATAAATCGATTATCCTTTAGATAAGTAAAGTAAGGACAAGCTAACTTTTAAACTATCCGGCTCCCCGCCCGCTAAATACCTTTTAAATTAAGCCTATAATAAAGTTACTTTTTCTTTAAGACGATAAGCTTAGCTAATATTTCTACCGTAAATTGCTAATAAAGTTTAGCTTAAGGGCCTTAACTAAAAATCCGCTTTAAAGGATACTTAGTAGTTTCTTAGTTTAGTATTACTATTTAGCCTCGTCCGCTATAGCCGCGCTAATTAAGGCATTTTTAAGACTCTTAATTAATAAAAACGAGCCTCTTATACTAAGGGCCTTATAGTATACCGGATTCCGAGACGTATATAAAACGGAAGGTTAAGCGCTTAGCAAGAGTATTAAGACTAAGACCTTAATAATAAGCAATAAGGACGCGGTAAGCAATACCCTTAGTAGGCTAAACTTATTTATATTAACCGCGTATATACTAAGACTAAGTATAGCCTTAAGCCCCTTAATAAGAATAGTAGTAATATCGAATAAATAATTCCTTAGTCTTTTTTAAGCATTAAGAAAAGAAGATACGCTTATTAAGCTTTAAGAAAAACCTTAATTATAAGCTAAGGATATAGGGAGATTTAACCTATTAAGACCTTTAAAAGTATCTTATAATAAAGTTTAAGAAGATAATAAGGCTAGTATATTTTAAGAAGTAAACCGTTTTATCGACTTTATCCGCCGAAATATTAATAAAAGCGAGGCTAATGCGGATAAATTAGCTATTAAATTACCCTCTTTTCTTTAAAGAGGTATAGGAAAATAGTATTTTAAGGACCTCTTAGAACTATAATAAGAAGAACTTAGCGAGCCCGGCGTCGGACTAAGCCGATAAATCTCCGCTTTATAAAAACGGTTTAAAATCCGCTTAAATATAGCAATATAAGCACTTAATAAAAAGCACTTTACTATTAAAGATATAGTAGTAAGATCTAACTTTAAGTCTTAGATATTATACTTATAATATAAAGCTAAGGCCGCGCTTTACTAGCTAAATTACTTAATTATAATAATTTACTAAAAGCTAGATATTTACTTATAAAAATCCTTATAACGTTTAGTAAGAAATAAGGATATTAATAAATAGATTAATAAATACGAGGAAATTCTTCCTTAGCTATAAGTTAAATATACTTAAGGATCTTAAAAGCACTTCTTAACGCGAAAAAAATAGGTCTAACTTATAAAAAGGCAAGGGCCGACTAGTTATACCTTATACGCATTAAGAGGATAGTCTAGGACGCCTTAGCTATTTATTAAGGGCTTACTAAGGCTAAGGGTTATGTTTTTAAACCGCTTAGTAAAGGCGGATATACTATAGGCCTTATAGCGCTTATTAAGTTAAAGGAGAAATCCGCTTAAATAGCTAAGAACTTAAGCTAAAGTCCTCCGGCTTAAGAAAAAAAGGACCTTTATAACTATACGCTCGCTAATACTAAAGCTTAAGCGGGTATACCCCGCGACTAAAGAAAGAACTACGGTAAAAACTAATAATTATTTAAAAGATAAAGAGTATAATATAAAAAGAGCTTAGTTAGATACTGATAAAAGCTTAAAAGAAACCGTAATTTATATTATAGCAGACTTAGTATAAGAGGCCGATAAAGTATATAGATTTTACGGCGAAGTATTCCCCTTAAAAAATAAGCTTTATTAATATATCGAAGATAAATACCCCCTTAACCTTAACTAAAACGTTGCTATATAAAGACGTAGCTTAGTATAGTAAGTAGTTATTTAAAAGCTATAAAGCGTTTAAATAGTTAAGGCTTCCCTTAATGTTTAGCTATTAAACCCCGATAGGCCGTTACGATTTACCTATATACGCTTACTAGTTTATAAAAAAGAAGGGCCTAGGATAAGCATTAAAGCCTATATAGATACCGGGGTAAACTAAAGCCTTATTTAAGCTAACTTAGTAAAGACCTTTTAAGATATAAATATAAACTCCTTTTAACGAATTCTTATTTAAGAAGTAAGAAGGATAGCTACCGTTAAATAAGTAGAATTTACCGCGTATATACTAAGAAGGCTAAATAGTAGCCTCGCGGTAATAAAAGTAAAGATCGGCGCTTAAATAGTAAAACGCTTAGTAGCTAATATATTGCTTAGCTAAGACTTTTTAGTTCTTTACTAAGGGGACCTTATTAACTTTATATTAATCTTACGGATCGGGGCTTATAAAAGGATTAAAGCTAAAGTTAAGATAGTCCGGTTAAGACTAGCGATATATAAACGGGTAATTTACTTAGTTACTATAACGATTTTAGCTAGTTTTAGCTACGCTTTACCCGTATAAGTCTAGGCGCCGCTATTAAGGCGTAATATAATATTTTTCCTTAATAACTTTAGGCTCGCCCGGATAATAATATAGGATTATAAGAGCTTTATAGCGATAAACTATTTTAAGGAACTATTAATACTTCGCTAAAGCTAAAAGGTAAGGATAATTATAGACCTTAATAAGCAGTTTTAGCTATATAAAGAGGTCGACGCTATTACTCTTTTAGCGGAAGCCCTTATAAAAAATCCGGATAAAATAAACCTTATTAAGGACTTCTTATAAAAGGATTCTATAATAAACTATAAACTTAAAATTAAGCGAACTAAAGACTTACTTAAACTTACTACTAATAAAGGCGTCCGGATTTACGCTAAAGACTTAAAATACGTATTAAAAGTCTAAGATATCCTTTAATCGTTTCCCCGCCTTTAAAGGACGAGGGAGTAGTATATATAAACGAATCTAAATATATACGCATTCTTTTAGTAAAAAGATAGCAATACTAATAAGTTATATTAAGATTATACTTCCTAACCGATAAAGATAAGAAGGTAGTAAATACGATATTTAGCTAGCTAACTATATAAGGCCGATTAAAACGAGTTTATAAGCTAACCTTATTTACGGCGCTAGTATTTATAGTATAGAAGATAGTAAATAAAAAGGAAAAAGGATAAGTAGTTATAAACTTATAGGGGATTAACGCTATTATTACCTTAAACGCTTACTTAATGCCCCTTTAAAGCGATATAATTAAACGCTTTTAAAGAAAGAAGTTTATTAATATAGTAAACGTATAATCGTTTTTTTATTAGTTCTTAGTTTACTAAGACTAATAAGAAAGGTTTATAGTTATAAGCTATTATAGGCTAAAAAGATTATTAATAATACTTATAGGCTTTAAGAACTCCCCGGTATACGTTTAAATATTTATTAATAACGTCCTTTATAGATACTAAGAATACGCAGCGGCTTATATTAACGATATTATTATTTACTCCGATATAGCTAAAGAATACCTTTAATATTTTAAGGCCGTATTCCGCGCTTTTTATAACTATAATATTGCCTTATTCGGACTAAAGTCCTTCTTAGCGTACCTATCTATATAGCTCTTTAGATTTAAAGTAAACGCTATTAGCTTAATAAATATAAATAAACGTATATAAGCCTTAAGGGATATCGCGTTCTTAGAGAACCTTTAATAGCTTAAGAAATAGATTGGCCTTATTAAGTAGCTACGCTATATAGTCCCGTATTTTGTTAAGGAAGTTAACGTTTTATAAAAATAAAAGATAAAGCTACTTTAAGTAAGATAAAAAGAAGGAGTCCCCTTAAGGGGCTAAGGACCGGCTTAATATACCGCAAAAGCCGCTTTCTAGCTTACTTTAAAAAATAAAAAGGCCTTCGCGATTTTAACTAAAAAACTTACTAAGCCTTAAACGATTTACTACTTTAACCCCGCTTAATAACTATTTATCTAAATTAATATATCTTAAGAATAGAAAGTAGCGGCTATAGCTTTTTACCTAAAAAAAGGCATAGAATAAGATAAAAAGACGTTACTAGCCCGGACTAAAGTCTAGCTTATTGTTTACTTAAGCCGCGCCCTTTAAAGCGGAGAACCTTATAATTAGCTTACAGAACTTAAAGTAGCCGGTTTAATATAGGTAGTATATAAGTTACGCACTATAGTATTATCTATAAAAACGCTATAAGTAATCTTTTTTACTAATTATATAAGCACTTATAAAATCGTATACTAAAAATCCTTATTCTTTATTAATATAAAATCTAACAATAAGCTAGTCCTTATATCTTAATACTTAAGCTAATTCCCGCTTAAAGTATACTATATCCTAAGCATTAAAAACGTTATACCGGACGCGCTCTTACGTTTACCGTACTAAGACGATAAGCTAGTATCCTTAAACTAAAAAGGGGAATAAAAACGTATTTAAGAAGATAAGATAATAAACTATATATTCCTTTACGCGGAAGTATTAATCGAATTACCGCTCCGCTAAAAATTAATTAACGGATATATAAAGGATATATAGTAAGTAAAAATTATAGCGTAGCTTAGCAATAAAGATAAGGTCCCCGGACTCTTATTTTTTTAGTTATAAGGGTTACTATACTTTACGGAAAACGATAGACGCTAGAGATTATATATCCTTAAAACTTACGCTAAGGAGATCGTTAAAGACGCTTACGCTAGATATTTTTATACCGGCCGTATATATATATAGTAAGATCTATTTAAAAGCTTCTTAATCCTATAGCTTAATAAATATATAAACGAGGTCGTAGATAGCTATAACGCTTACTACTATAACTAAACTAACTAAAGTAAGACGCTAAGGTAGCTTATCTTAATTTAAAGCTTACTAGTTTTATACTATATAATAGCGATAGACTTTATTACCGGGCTTTTAGTAGTTTAAGCCGAATAATTCTTATAAAAAGATCCTATAAAAAACTTCTATAATACCTTATTAACTAAAACCGATAAATTCTTAAAAATATATCTCCTTATCTTAAGCAATAACTAGTTTATAGCGGAAGACTAAGTATAAGCGTTATATACTAAACTACTCCGCGCTAACTAAGGGATTTTAAAGGAGATAATCTTTAACTAAGATATAAAGTTTACCTTAGTATTTTAGCGGACCTTATAGTAAGCCTTTAGATTAAAGCTTCTTATATTTATTACTTAGCACCCTTAAGCTAATAGCTTATTAAAAAGGCGAAACTAAACTATAGAAATTGCGTTATAATTCTTTACCGCCGATTTCTTAAACCTACGCTAGACTAATATACTAGTCGCCTTTTAGATTAGCTTTAATAACTCCTTCTTCTTAGTAATTTACGCGGCCTTTAGTAAGCTTATTATAAGGATAAAAATAAATAATAGCTTTTAGTTCCTTAATAACTACTTATACCTATAAAACTAAGAGGTCTTAATAAAAAAAGCTAAGTTAGTTATTGCTTATACTTAAGCTGCTATAAAGGATAGATATAATAAGAAACACCGCCTATTAAAATTTAAGCTTAGCGATTAAGTTTAGCTAAAGCTTAGTAAAAGCTATTATATTATAAATAGTAAACCGGCAAAGCTTTAAAAAAGACGTACTAAGCTATTTAAAGTTATTATTAAAGTAAGATAGCTTATATACTAGCTAAATATAAAAAGGTCCTTTAATATCTATTTAGTCGTTTTAATAGTATAACTACGCTTAGTAAATAAGCTAGCTATACGCTTAAGCTTAGTTTAAAACGAAGGGATACTTTACTTTAATAAGTAAGAAGTAAAACGAATCCTATAAAGCTATATAAGAAAAAAAAAGCGGCGGAAAGCTAAGGAAAGAGTTCTTTATAGCTTAAAAAGGCTAGCTTAGCAGCTATAACTTATAAGTAAACGATAAAGCGGTTTTCTCGCTAAAGATCGTAAAAGCCTTAAAGAAAGCATAAGAGGAGTTAGCTACTTAAGTAGTTTAAATAAGAGCATAACGCGCGGCCTTTATAACTTAATACGAAACTCTTTAACTAAGAGAATTAATCGGTTAAGCTTAAGCATAAGACTTAAAAGCTACTACGGGTTATAAAAAACGATAACTTACTATACTTAAGGTAATTAGTTATTTTAATAATAATATACCGCCGTTTACCTTAAGTAATAAGGCCTTTTTAGCCTTGCGGCATATTTATTTAAATTCTCTCCGCTGCTTACCTTTTCTCCTTTCCTTTTTTCTTTTTATAATTATATTTCCTTTTACCGCTAGCTATAGCCCGCCGCACCTTACTTACCTTTATATATATAACTTTCTTTACCTTTAGCTTATAATTCTTATACTCTTATTTTAAGTCCTTTTATTAATTCACATCTTTTATAGCTAAGACTAGCTATTTTATAACTACTTTTTTAATCCGCTTTTTTATAAGCCTTTATACTTTTAATATAAAAGATATAAGTAGGCGCTAAAGCATTATAGTAATAAGGCGGCTATTCTTTATAGCTTTAAGTCTTTTAGCGAAAGCTAAAACCTTTAGGTTTAAGCTTTTATATAAACTTACGCCGCTTTCCGTAACCGCGCTTAAGCTAATAAATTTAACTTAAATTATAGTACTTTAAAGGACGGCTTATATTACCTACTTTAAATACTTAACTTAAACGACTTACCCCTTAGCCTTATACTATAGTATAGTTTAAATAGCTAGTTTTATAGTAACTTAGCTATACCTCTTACTTAGCTCTTATATTCCGAAAGCTCTTATTACTTATATATTTTTTAAAGCGCGGCTGGAAATCCTTATTCGCGGAATAACTAGCCGATACTTAACGCCTTTTAGTTAGCTAACCTTACTATAGTCCTAAGATTTTTAGTAGCCGCCGCGGCTCGTAAAAACCTACTTTAGCTAAATAACTAAAACGACGTCGGCGCTATCTTTAATTATATATTTAAAGCTTAGCTTAACTAGTTTAAAGCTAGGTTTCTAGCGGCGTCTTAAGCTATTATAGCTAAAAGCCTATCTCGCTTTACTTATAGTTTACCCCGCGCTAGAAAATCCCCCTTTAAGCTTATAGCCGCTATAGGCCTTAAAGACCTATTTAGTCCTACTTAGTAAACGCTCTTTTTACTCGCCGCTATGCTTAGCCTAGCTATATAAAGGCGTATAAGCGCCTTATTATAGTCTATCCGCCGTCTTTCTTTAACCGAAGGAGATAGCGAAAAATAGCCTTATAATATATTCCGCCGCTTAATCTTATAAAAGCCGCTAATAGTAATTAATATAATCCTTAATAGGCCTGGCTTTGCGGGCCTATACGTTAGTAATAAAATTATAATAATTAAAAGTTTCCGCTTAGCTATAAACTACGCTAAGTTCTATTTTTAAGCCCGTAAAGAGTTTAAACGCGACTTAACTTTA
Source organism: Ophiocordyceps robertsii (assembly GCA_027405785.1). Taxonomy (NCBI): domain Eukaryota; kingdom Fungi; phylum Ascomycota; class Sordariomycetes; order Hypocreales; family Ophiocordycipitaceae; genus Ophiocordyceps; species Ophiocordyceps robertsii. Next base: position 33,919 of record JAPEBW010000482.1, on the reverse strand, counting down.
ACTTAAGTAATAAAATTCTTAGGCTTTAATATCTACTTTATTAGCTATACTAACTACGCGCTTTATATTCTTACTTTTAAGGCCCCCTTTATAAAAAGGTTTTTTAAGATTATTAAGCACGTTTAAAACCTTAAGAGTAAGGAGTTAAGCACTAAGGCTATTAAAGACCTTATTACTTTCTTTTAAGCGGGAATATAGATATTTAATACTTTAGTGCTAACTATACTTATTAATATTAATAAGATAGCTTACCTTTACCTTAATACCTTCTTAGTAGCTAGATACGTATTAGTCGGCAGAAAAGTATAAGTAGTAGCGCCGCGTAAAAAGGATAATATATTAAAAAGCTTAGTAACGAAAGGCGGGGGATAACTATAATAGCGGTAGTAAGTAAGATATAATATCTCGCTTATAAGCGGCCTATAAAGCTAGTAAGTAGTATAAGAAACTTAGCGGAGGATTAAAAAACGGCGTAAAGGGTAAGTAAGATAATAATATAAAATAAAGGCTTAAATAAAGCTAGTCTTTTATAACGTATCTTATTAAGGAATTTAAAAATTCCCCGGCGTAGAGACTCCTTACTACTTAATAAGTGCCCGGATATATACTTTAAAAGAAAGTTAAAAAACCTTACTATAAGTTTTAGCGAAACGCGCTAATCGCCTTAATAAAGATAAAGACATATAACTAAATAAAAGGTTAGAATTTATAATAAAAGCCGCTTATTAACTATCTTAAGCTACTTAGCTATTATTAGCTAAATAGGCCGAAAAGACTATTAAAAAATAAGAACGGCGTAATATTAATATAGTATAAAGACGCTACTATAAAGCTATTACTTAGCGCCCCCTTTACTTTATTCTTACTTTAAACTAATAAAGACATTAGCTTTTCTTTTTTACTTAAAGGAGTTATTACGGAATCTAAATAGCTATGCTTAAACTCTTTACTTTACCTTTAAGGAACCTTATAGAACCTTATAATAAAAACGCTTAAAGCATATACTATAAAGGCTCGCTTAAAGAGATACGACGAATATTACTAGTTAAACCTTACTAAGGCTTTTAAGATATAACTATAAAAGCTTAAGAGCCTACCTAACTATAGTTTATAACGTTTTTAACTATAAAAGATACTATAAAAACTATTAAGCGGATTCCGCTAGTATTTTAAAAGGATATTTAAGGATTTCCGCGGGATATCTTAACTATAGTTCTACCTATTTCTAACTATAAAAGCACCCCGAAAGATATAAGATAAACTTTACTGCGATTATTAAGGGATATTTAAAGATATTTAAAGGATTTCCTTAATTATAGTTTATAGTTTCTTTAACTAAGCTTATATTTAGTTTATTAAGCGATTTTATAAAGATATCTATAGTTTATTTATATACTAACGATAAATAAAAGGATAGTATAATTAAAGATCTTTAAAACTAGCTTAAAGAACTAAGTATAAAGTAGCTAGCTATGTCTTAAAGAATAAATAAGCTTTTTACTATTTCTAAACCCTTATATACGTTTATATATAGTAATTAGTCCGTAATACCGGCTTAACCGGCGGTAATTAGTCCGTAGTACTAGCTTTAACCGGCGGTAATTAGTCCGCGCCTTATCCCCTTATCCTTATACTAAAAAGCGTAGTATATTTAAACGCTTTATAGTTTTTAGATAATTACTTATTATATTAAGCTATATCTTTATATAGCAATATCTTAGCTAAGGTTAAGGGGGTTTTTATCTTTAATATATTAATAAAGCTAGTTTTTTAAGGGGAATTCTTTACTATAAAATTTATATACTTTATCGGCCTTTTAAACTAAGTTTACTATAGTATAAACTATAGTTTTCTTTAAGCTTTTATCGGTATTTCTTTAAGCTTTTTTTATATTATACTCTTCGTTTTTTAAATAGTTATTAGCCTTTATTATAGTTCTTTTCTTAGTTATAAGGTATACCCGCTTTAGTTTTAGTATTAGCAAGTATATAGTCTGAAAAGTTCTTTTTCTTTTAAGCTAAAAGACCTTAGCTTATATCCTTAGCTATTTAAACGGGTTTCTCCTTTAACTTAGCGAGCGCTATAAAGCTTAGAATATATTCGCTTTTATTTAGCGGTTTAAGAACGTAACCCGCAGCCTTAATAAGCCCTTAATAAGTAGCTAAAGCGTCTTAAACTATCTTTTAAGTATATATAAAGTATATCTAATAAGTCTTTACCTTTTTATAGGTTAAACCTATTTCTTTCCTATTAATAAGTGCTTTTAAGATCCTTAAGTATATTTTACTTATAGCTAAGGAAGAATTTCCTTATTTTTATTAATCGATTTATTAATATCCTCGTTTTTTATTAAACGTTATAAGAACTTTTATAAATAAACGTCTAGCTTTTAGTAAATTACTATAATTAAGTAGTTAAATTAATAAAGCATAGCCTTAGCTTTATATTATAAGCGCGATATTTAAGACTGAAAGTCGGACTTTATTACTAGCACTTTAACAATAAAGTACTTTTTATTAAGTGCTTATATTGCTATATTTAAGCGGACTTTCAACCGTTTTTATAAGGCGGAGATTTACTAGCTTAGTTTAATACTAAGCTCGCTAAGGTTTTCTTATTATAGTTTTAAAAGGTCTTTAAAATACTATTTCGCCATACTTCTTAAAAGGAAAGAAGGTAATTAAATAGCTAATTTGTTTATATAGGCCTTATCTTTATTAGTATTTTAGCGGATAAAGTTAATAAAACGGTTTACTTTTTAAAATATATTAGCCTTATTATCTTTTTAAACTTCGTTAAAAGTATCCTTTAACGGTCTTAATAAGTGAAATCTCCTTATATCCTTAGCTTATATTAAGGTTTTTCTTAAGACTTAATAAGCGCATCTTCTTTTCTTAATACTTAAAAAGACTAAGGAATTATTTATTTAATATTATTACTATTTTTACTAAGGGGCTTAAGGCTATACTTAGTCTTAGTATTTATACGCTAAGTATAAATAAGTTTAGCTTATTAAAGGTATCGCTTATCGCGTCTTTATTACTTATTATTAAGGTCTTAGCCTTAATACCCTCGCTAAGCGCTTTACTTTTTATCTTATATATATCTCGGAATTTAGTATAGTATAAAGCCTTAAGCGTAAAAGGCTTATTTTTATTAATTAAAAGTCCCGAAAATGCTTTAATTAGCGCGGCTATAGCGGATAAGGCTTAATAGTAATACTAAACTAAGAAACTACTAAGTATCCTTTAAGGTAGATTTCCGGTTAAGGCTTATAAACTAAACTTTATTAATAGTACGCGGTAAAAATATCCGCTAAGCTTATTATCTTAAGGAAAGAGTAACTTTATTATAAGCTTAATTTAGAGGGTATTTAGTAAATAAGAAGCTAGATAGTTTTAAGGTTAGCTTACCCTTACCTTTTATATTTAAAAGATAATTAATCCGTTTAAGTAATACTAAATTTAGTTTACTTAATTATATAAGTTTTATCGTTTTATAATCAATCTTTTATTAGTATTTTAAAAGCGGATTACCTTTTAAAAGGCGGTAGTCTTAGCTTAGCTAAGTAAGACTTATTTTTTATCTTATTTAGCTTTATAAGCTATTATAATATAATACCTTAAAAAAGGGTAAAGAAGATTATTAAACCGGTATACTTAGTAAGCTTTAGCCTTTTCTACTTTTATAGCTTACTTATTTTAAAGTTTTATTATAAGCGCGTTAAAGAAAAGGTGCTTATTATTATAGTTAGACTTAAACGCTAATAAGAGCTTCTTACTAAAGAAAATATTATTTAGTATTTAACTTCTTATAAGATAAGTATTTAATCGTGCGATATAGTCGCTTTTAGCCTAGCGGATATTTAAGGGATTTCCGTTTAAATAAGTAAGAATTACTACTATTTACTACGCTTTATAGCGTAAAAATAAGGGAATAAGGCGCGGACTAATTACCGCTAATTAAGGCCGGTTTTATAAATTAATTACTACTATTTAAGGCCGGTATTACGGTCTAATTACTATTTATTAAGCCGGTATAATAAACTAATTACTATATATAAACGTATATAAGGGTTTAAAAATAGTAAAAAGCTTATCTTTTCTTTAAAGTATAGCTAGGCACTTTATACTTTAGTTTTTTAAGCTAATTTTAAAGATCCTTAACTATACTTTCCTTTTATTTAAAATAGGTATAGAAATAGACCGTAGGTATCCTTATAAAATTACTTAATAAACTAAGTATAAGCTTAGTTAAAAAAGCTATAAATTATAATTAAGAAAATCCTTTAAATATCCTTAAATATCCTTTTAACATCGCGGTAAAGTTTATCTTATATTTTTAAAGTGCTTTTAAAATTAGAAATAGGTTAAACTATAGTTAAGATATCCCGCGGAAATCCTTAAATATCTCTTAACGATACTAGCGGAATCCGCTTAGTAGTTTTTATAGTATCTTTAATAGTTAAAAATATCGTAAACGATAGTTAGAAAGGCCCTTAAGCCTTTATAGTGCGTGCTTTAAGCGTTCTTATCGCGGGGTTTTATAAGGCTCCTTAAGAGTAAAGTAAGGAGTTTAGTCATAGCTGTTTAGATGCCGTAATTTATACCTTACTTACTTTTATATATATAGCCTTTTTACCTTAAGTTTATAATCTTTATACTTTTATTTTAAGTCTTTTTATTCTTTAATATCTTTTATAGCTAAAACTAGCTATTTTATAACTACTTTTTTAGCTTACCTTTATATAAGCCTTTATACCTTTTATATAAAGGATATTAAGTAAGCGCTTAAGCTATATAGAAATAAGGCGGCTTTACTTTATAGCCTTAAGTCTTTTAGTAAAAGCTAAAACCTTTAGTTTTAAGCTTTTATATAAACTTATACCGCTTTCTATACCCGCGCTAAATTTAATAAGCTTAACTTAAATTATAGTATTATAAAAAATAGCTTATATTACCCTCTTTATAAGGGAGTAAAATATACTCTCCCGCAGCCTATAGGCCAAATACAGCATAAATAACACATGGCATAAATACGCGAAAATATACATTAAATCCGCTCCACGATTCTGCATACTATACATATTTCCTTATACTATTCCACCCATATATAAGCAAGATATAAGTAGATTAGGAAGAGGTGTGTGTGGAGACTATATGCATAATCCGTGCTAAGTCGCTACGCCACCTCGTATTCCTTGCGGAATTAATCCCTAGGCTTACAAATACAATATTAACCTAATAACAGCTATTAGCCCACTATGCATAACTGCGCTAGACAGGGGGCTCTTTTCTAAATCACTTAAGTCACTTATAGCTTAGGAATTGTCTATATAAGGAAGCCTTAGTCCCCCCTTTACCTTAAATAGATTATTAACCTCACACACACACATCTTCCCTATTTCCTCACCTTTTCGCACACTCTTTACATTTCTATAATCCCCTTACTCGTGGCTATAAGCCTGCCCTCTTCTGCACCTATTTTCTCCTTAATTCTCTTTAAATGCTTAACTTAAATAAATTATCCCTTAGTTTTATACCGCCGCGTAGTTTAAACGGTCGCTTTTATAATAACTTTACTATACCTTTTGCTTAGCTTTTACTATTTAAAAGCCCCCGCTACTTATATATTCTATAAAGTATAGCTAGATTTCTTTATTAGCGGAATAACTAGTTAATAGTTTATGCTTTTAAGCTTATAAACCTTACTAAGGTCTTAAGATTTATAGTAGCTATTATAATTAGCAAAAAACCTATTTTAGCTAAATAATTAAAATAATATCCGCACTATTCTTTATTATATTTAAAGCTTAGCTTAATTAGTGTATAGCTAGGTTTATTACGGCGTTTTTAGCTACTATAATAAAAACTCCGTCTTAGTTTATATATTATAAAGCCCGCGTACTAAAATCCTCCTTTTAGCTTATAGTCGATATAATATATACTTTTCCTCTTAGCCGCTATATTTAGCCCAGCTATATTAAGGCGTATAAGCGCCTTATTATAGTTTATCCGCTGCCCCTTTTTAATAAAAAGAGATAGCGATAATTAGCCTCGCGATATATTCCGCCGCCCGATTTTATAAAAGCTGTTAATATTTACTAACTTAATCATTAATAAGCCTAGCTTTATAAGACTATATTTTAATAATATGATTTTAATAATTAGGAGTTTTTGCTTAGCTATAAACTACGCTAAGTTTTATTTATAAGCCCGCGAGAAGTTTAAATATAACTTAACTTTATCCTAAGCAATAAAGCTTTTCGGTTTTACCCTCCGCTATATTAACTATACTAATTAAACGCTTTATATTCTAACTTTAAAACCGCTTTCTATAATAAGGTGTTTTAAGACTATTTAATATATTTTAAACCTTAAAAGCGTGGAATTAAGCATTAAAGCTATTAAGGACTTTATTCCTTACCTTAAAGCGGGAATATAAACGTTTAATACCTTAATACTAACTATACTAATTATAATTAGCAGAATAGCTTAATATTACCTTAATATCTTCTTAATAGCTAAACGCGTATTAATTAGAAAAAAGGTATAAGTAGTAGCGCTATATAAAAAGAATAATTAGTTAAAAAGTCTAGCGATAAAAAGCGGGGGATAGCTATAACAAAAGTAGTAAATAAGATATAATATCTAACTTATAAGCGGCTAATAAAGGTAATAGGTAGTATAAAGAACTTAGCGAAGGATAGAAAATAGCGTAATAAGTAAGTAGTATAATTATACGAAATAAGGCTTAAATAAGCTAGTCTTTTATAATATATCTTATTATAAAAACTAAATATCTCTTAGTATTATAACTTTTTATAGTTTAATAAGCGCTTAAACGTACGCTTAAAAGAGAATTAAAAACCTTATTACTAGTTTTAGCTAAATATATTAGTCGCTTAAATAAGATAAAGATATATAACTAAATAAGTAGTAAAGACTTATAATAAGGCCGTTTACTTCCTTTTTTAAGCTGCTTAACCGTTATTGGTAGGATAAGCCGAAAAACTATAAAAACAATAAAGATAATATACTATAAATATAATATAAAGACGCTACTATTAAGCCATTACTTAGCGCCTTTTTTACTTTATTTATTTTTAACTTAAGAAGGACGTTAGCTTTTTCTTTTTACTTAAGAGGGTTATTATAGAATTTAAGCGCCTATGCTTAAACCTCTTACTTTACTCTTAAGAAGCTTTATAAAACCTTATAGCGGGAATACTTAAAGTACGCGCTATAAAGGCTCGTTTAAAGAGATATAATAGATATTATTAAATAGACCCCGCTAAAGTTTTAAAGATATAACTATAAATACTTAAGAGCTTATCCGACTATAGTTTATAACATTTTTTATTATAGGAAATACCGTTAAAGCTATTAAACGGATTTTACTAGTATTTTTAAAGTATAACTAAGGATTTCCGGAGGATATTTTATTTATAGTTTAGCTTATTATTAACTAAGGAAACACCCCGGAAGATATAAGATAGACTTTACCGCGATTCTAAATAGAGATTAAAGGATATTTAAAAGATTTTCTTAATTATAGTTTATAGTATTTCTAATTAAGCTTATACTTAGTTTATTAGGTGATTTTATAAGGATATCTATAAGTTCTTTATATATTAATAATAAATCGTAAGATAGTATAGTTAAAATCCTATAGAATTAGCTTAAAAATCTAAGTATAAAGAGGCTAAATAGGGTTTTAAAATAAGATAAGCTTTTTATTAATTATAAACCCTTTTATACGTTTACGTGCTATAATTAGTCCGTAATACTAGCTTAATTAACGGTAATTAGTTTATAGTACTAGCTTTAACTAGCGGTAACTAGTTTATAGTATTAGCTTCAACTAGCGGTAATTAGTTTATGCTTTATCCCTTTAACCTTACGCCGTAAGGCGTAGTATACCCCTTGCGTAAAAATTCTTTCTTTATTACTTTTACCGCTATTAACAGTGTAATAAATACGTATATTTTTTCCCTATAAGTATTAATTATAAGACAGAGTACTAATCTTTTTATAGCTTAATATATAGTTCTATAATTAAGGAAAAATACTTGTATAAATCTAGGAAATGCGGGATAAATCTCCCGGAGGTTATAATATAACCTTACTATATTATGTAATTAATTCGTAAACGTTATACTATTTAAAGCATAAGTTAAATAATCGTAAGAAAATCTTATATAAAGGTATAATATATAATAAGTATAGGAAAATTGTAAAAAGACTCTTAGTATTATTAGATAATAAGAAAAGATTAAGAAAGTGTATAAAAGTTATAAGGAACTTTTAGAAAAAGCCTTAGTATAAATAAAGAGTAGATACTTAACTAAAAAAAAGTACTTGATTGTTTTACTAATTAATTAATAGTTCAATCTACTTTAATTTAAAGCTTACTTAATATAAATAGTAGTTAGCTAGATTTTAGTTTAATAGTCTAACCTATAACTCTTTTAAAGCCTAATTATATAGTATATAATATTTATTCTTTTAATTAACTCATAGTTTATTAATTCTGCCGGTTTACTATATAATACTAAAGGTATAAATTAAGTCTTAAGAAATTTTTTAAAAGATATAAGAATTGTTATACTCTTATTAAAAAAGGTCTTTTATAACGCTTACTTATTAAGGTGCCTTAGTCTTTTATACTAAAGCTAAAAAGAAAAGTAGTAGTTAAAAAAGGTTTTTTATTTTATAATTAAAGCTAAAGAGGAAAAGGATAAAATATGTAAGGAAAATATAAGTATAAAAAAACGCTGTTTAAATCTTATTATATTTAATTATATGAAAATTATATAAAGGCTGTGTTTTATAGACCTTTTAAGTCGTCTTAAAGATACTACTAGTTAAAGGGCTTTAGTAGATTCTAGTGTATTTAAATTTAAGTAAGAAAGTAACATTTATATAAAAAGTCGGTATAAAGGAAATATAATTTAACTAAAAGAATCTAGTAAAAATATATATAAGAATAGTACTATTACTAAGAATTTACGATTCTCCGGAGCTTATTTAAGCTAACCTTTATATTAGTATATTTTTTAAAAAGTAGTCTTAAGTATTATAAATATATGTATTAAATCTATAATTTAGGATAAATAAGGTTTTTAATAAGTACGTAAATAAAATTACTTATATAATAAAAAGAGGGGCTGTTTTAGCTTTAGTTATAGCTTATACTAATATATTGATTAAATCTAGCTTTTTAAGAGTTTAAGATTAGATTTAAGATTTGCTAATTAAAATTTCTCGGCTTTATAAAAGGCGTTCTTAACCGCGGCTTAATTATAAGAAATAGTGAGAAATTTGTTTATATATTTCTAGATTTCTTTATTTAACCTTAAGCCGTTTAGTCGTTCTTTTTTCGTTATAATAAAAGCAGGTAATAGAGAAAGACCGTTTCTTATAAAAGCAAAAAGATAAAAAAAAAAGAAAAAAGCCTTTTAAAAAGTGGCTTTAAAAGGTAGTAAAAAAGGTAGATTTTAATTTCTTAATAGATTTTATAGCTTACTGCCTTTAGAAAATCTTTAAAATTTCAATGCTATTTAAAAAAGTCTTTTACTACTTGTTTTTACTTTTTTTTACTTTCTTATTTATTTAATTAACTAACTTATTAGTAAAAGGGCTATTAAGGCTAGAAATAGCCTTAAAAAAGCTTAATATAAAGCGTAGGCCTTATACCTTTATAAGCTGCCCTTTTTTATATTTATAAAGGCATTTTACTAGTTAGTTACTTAAGTAGCTAAATTGGTTTTTTTTAGCGATTATAAAAATCTTAAAATTTTATAAGGACTTCTTTTTTCTTATTCTATAAAAAAGGCTACATTTATTTTTATAGTAAAGAAAGCTTAAAAGGAATATTATAAATACTAACTATTTTTAATTAGTAATTCTTAATGTTTTTTAATAATATATTAGCTAAAGATTAAAAGGCCTATTTACTTTACTTAATAGCTTTATAATTTAGTTTAAGACTTTAAGTAAAAAAACTTATAGGTTTTAAAAAATCATTAATAAAAAGGTTAGTAATTTCCTTTACTTAAAAGTTTACTTATATAACTAAAGGTTTTAAGAAGCTATAAAAAGGGCTTTTTAAAAGTAACTTATAAACTAATTTAAAACTCTTCGCGAACTAAATACTAGCCCGAAGTAAGTATATATCGCGTTTAAAACCTTTAATAATAATAGGAATTAATTTAGCGGTATTAATTACTCTTTTTAAGACGATATCGTAGTATAACTAAGGGATATAAAGGCAAAAGGGTATTCCGCCTTATACTAATATTAACTATAGCGCATAGCGTAATACGACGCCCTTAAGTTTTACGCACTTAAATAAAAAGCTAAACCTACTTTAAAGAGATAAAAGTATATAGCTTAGTTAGGCTATATATAATACTAATAAAAAGAAGGCCTATAATAGAATCGCGGGTATAGTCCTATATAGGCAGTTTAACTAAGTATAAGTAGTAATTAAAACTTTCTTTTATGCTAAAAAGTAAGCTAAAAGCGCGTTAACTATAATATAAGCCGACCTTAAGCTCCGTATAGCTATTTAAAGAGCGATAAAAGAGGCTATATATAAGGAACTTAAATAAGGCCGGGCTTAAGGCTTAGGGGGGCCTAAGCGGACTTAGGTAATAGTAGTAGTAAGTCTTAAAAGGCCGGTATATTATAACGTAACGATAAAGCTAGTCCCGCCTTAGTATAAACATAAGCTAATAGTAGTTTTAATTAAGGCGATGCTAAATATTTTAAACTATAATCCGAAAAATATAATTAAGGCGATTAATATAGCGCTTAATATCTCTTTTATAATAGCAGTAAGGCGCCCTATAAATAAGAATATTATAGTAATATTTAATATAGCGGCGCGGCCTTATTAATAAAACTAAAACTAAGTAAAAAGCATCTTTAAGCTAAAGGTGGTAAAAGCGCAAAGGTCTTATATAGTAATCGCGAAAAATATCTTAGTAAAGGTCTTAAAAACAAATAAAATACTCTTAATTAAGGAGATTATTAATATTAATAAAGTAAAAGTTATATAAGTATAGGTAATATAACCTTAAACTAAGACCTTTATAGCTATAACTTTTATTATTAGTATATATAGCTTAGTAAAAGCTAATAAGCTACATAATATAAGCTTATTTCTTTAAGCTTAAATTTTTTAATATAAGCTAAATAATAAGTTCGTGTAGCTTACTTAGTGCTATAATTATTATAAATATAATTATATCGCTAAACGTTATACCTTAATATAGCTTTATGCTTATTATAAGGGGACCTTATATATAAGCGGGGAAGCTAAGTACTATATAAAAAAAGGCGAAATCCCTTATAACTATGTATTTTATATCGAGTAGCACTTAGCGTAGTTCTATACTTATCTTATAGCAGTAAAAGCTTAGGATAAAGTAAGAAACTATTACTTAAACCGCTTATATTACTTTGCTAGCACTTATAGCTAGCTAAACTTTTAAATCCCCCTCCTCTTTATAAAAGACTATAAGCCCGCCTTATTATAAGTATAAAACGCTTAAAGCGACGAAAGAAGGATAAGTAAACGTATAAAGGAGTAAGGTATACTCTCCCGCAGCTTATAGGCTAAATATAGCATGAATAACACGCGATATAAATATAGTAAAATGTATATTAATTCTGCTAAACGACTCTAAATACTATACATATTTGTTATATTATTCCACGCATATATAAGCAAGATATAAGCAGATTAAGAAAAGGTATATAGAGAGACTATATAAATAATCTCTGCTAAGTCGCTACGCTACCTCGTATTCCTTGCGGAATTAATCCTTCGGCTTATAAATATAATTTTACCTTAATAATAGCTATAAGCCTACTATATATAATTGCGCTAAATAAGGGGCTCTTTTTTAAATTACTTAAGTTACTTAAAGCTTAGGAATTATTTATATAAGGAGGCTTTAATCCCCCCTTTACCTTAAATAGATTATTAACCTTATATATATATATCTTACCTATTTCTTTACCTTTTCGCACACTCTATATATCTTTAAAATCCCCTTACCTATAGCTAAAAGTCTGCTTTTTTTTATACCTATTTACTTCTTAATTAGTTATAAGCCCGGCTTCTTTTTAAGCCGGACTTACCCTTAACCCTTACTAACGTTTTTCCGACTATTATAAAATCGGAAAATACTAGCAAAACTCCTTCCTACTTTATACGTAGTTATGCTTACTAAGCGTACTTTCTCCGGAATTCTCCCGATATCTTATCGGACTTAATTCTTTAGTTTTCTACTCTCCTCCTTCTTTTTACACCTTATGTTTTTATAACCACATTTTTAAGACTATATCGAACATTAAAACCCCTAAAAAGTCTTTCCCTATATAGAAAATACCGCACTTTTTAATAGCTCTTTTCTTTTTTCGCTTACTTTCTATAAAGTCCTTCACTTTTTTCTTTAAATCTCCCTTATACTCCTTAATTTTTAATCGGCTATTAAGATCTTAAAAATAGTAAATAAACCCTTTAAAAGTCTCTAAAGACGCAATAAGGCACGCACCTTAAAAAACAGTTTTCTTTCTATTTTTTAAACCCTTTTTATTATATCCTTTAACCGATATCCCTTTAATTAATATTTCTTCCTCCTCCTTTTTTAATCGACCTTTATACTAGAATATCTTTTAAAAGAATTAATATAAAATATAGCTATTAAGAGCGACTATTAATTTAGCAAGCTAAAAGGTTCTTCGAATTATTCCTCCTAGTTACTTTAAATAGAATCTGTTTTTATTTAAGAGAAAGCCGCCGGAGCCGTCTCTTAAGATCTATATACTAAATCCGCGGGAATTCTTACCTTTATACGTCTTATAGTTAAGGATAGCCCTCTCTCTTAAATAAAACACTATAAAACTATAAAGTTAGCTTAAGAAGCTTTAAAAACCCTTTATAACTTAGTAAATTTCGCCTTATATGTTTTTCTTATAAACGAATTATTTAATATAACCCTTAAAACTTATACTTCGATTAAGGTATATTTTAATAAGATAAAGGAGCTTTTCTATAAGCTAAATATACGAGAAATTAAAATCCCCGAGGTAGTAATTATTACTTAGATTTTGGAATGCTTAAATAGCCCTTATTTTAGCTTTTTAACTAATATTTCTAAGCTTTTCGAGATAACGCCGAAGCCTATACTTTAAAATCACTTTCTTCTTCTTTAATCGATAAGTTTAAAAGGATTAAAGCTTTAAAAGGTCCTTCTTTTAATTAGCTATTCTTTTTATATAGTAAAAAACCTATCTTTTATAAGAGTTATAAGAAAAAGAGCTATGCTATAAAAGACTGTTTTAGCTTAAGGAAAATAAAGATAAGGTAAAGGCAGTAGGTTTTAAACTAAAAGCTTCTTTTTCCTCCTCCTCTTATAAAAGGACTCTTTTAATTAGGCCTTTTTAAGGCTATTTTAATAGGAATAATAAGCGTTCTACGCCTATACCCTCCTTAAGAGAGTCTTCTCGAGAGAGAGTTTTAGTTATTAGAAAATTAGTAGTTAAAGGCTAAAAAAAGAGACGAGTTTCCTCCTTTAAAGAGTCCTCTTCTTTTAAAGAAATACTTTATATTTCTAACTCCTTAGCTTAGGAAAATAACCTTTTTCTTTAACTCTCTATACCCTTTATACCCTTTATACCCTCTATACCCTCTATACTCTCTATACCCTCTATCCCCTTTATATTTACTATACCCCTTTTATATACACCTCTTTTATATACCTTTTTAAAAGAGAAAAGGAAAGCTAATATAAGAAATATTATAGGACCTTTAAAGCCTTTTTTCTCTTCTATTTCTTAAGTTATTTTTAAGGTAGATAAAAATATTAAAAAAATAAAAAAAAGGGAATATATATAGCTTTATCTTTAATATCTAGGCCTTTAGCATATAGTATAAAATAAATTACTCCTCTCTTCCTATAAAGATAAATATATAACTATTACCTAAGGAAAAGCGGCTTTTATTAGAGTAAAAGGCGTAAGGAATTTATATTTTCAATTTCCTAATAGCAATATACGCTATATATTAAAGAACTGCCTTTATATACCCTAAATTAGTATTAATATAATAAGCTAATTATCTCTTTATAATACCTTTGCTTTAATAAGTAAAGATAATATAACTCTCTTAGATAAAGAGGTTAATATACTTATATAAGGCTTTGTTAATAACGGCCTATATTATATTCTTATAGTTATAAAGACTCGCTTTTAAATTAATAATACAATATATAATATAAAAAGCTTTATAAACAATATACCTATAAACTATTTATCTATAAACAATATAACCTCTATAAACAATACACATATAAACAATACACCTATAAACAATATATCTATAAATAATATAAACAATATACCTATAGATTATAAAGCTATAAACAATACCTTTCTAAATAAAGATAAAAAGTCTATAGATAAAAAGAAGACTATAGATATACTCTTTTAGTATAATAGACTAGGACATATAAATTATAAATCACTATATAGATACCTAAGAAAAGGTTATTTTAATATAAATATAAATAAAGCTAATAGAATAAAGATAAAGCAATGCGAAGCTTATATAAAAGCTAAATAAAGAGATAAAAAGAAAAAGACTCCTTTAAAAAGGAAATATTTCTTTTTAGATAAAATATATACTAGTATTTAGGGCCCTATAAAAACCCTTACTAATAATAAGTACACATACTTTATATCCTTTTTAGATGCTATAACTAGATATCTAAGAATATACTTAATAGAAAGTAAGGCAGAATGTCTGCTTAAATTCTTAGAAGATAAGTAGGAATTAGAAGATGATATAAATAAGACTACTATAAAAGAAGTTTTCTCTAATAATGCAAGAGAATTTATATATAATATAAATCCATACTGCTTAAAAAACGGCCTTATATATAATATAAGTCCTATATATACCCGTTACTTTAACGGCGAAATAAAAAGGATAAATAGAACTATACTTAATAAAGTCCGGGCTATGCTTTTTACTTAGAACCTACTAAAAGACCTATAGGGTAAGACTATTTTAGCAGCTATATATATATATAATAAGTCCCCGCATTTTGCTATAGGCTTTATATTTACTATAGAAAAGAAGGATAATATAGCTTTAAGTTTAAAAGACTTAGATAAAATAAAAGTATTTAGAAGCACTATATTTTATAAGAATAAAACCCTTAATAGAAATCTAAAGCCTAGAGCTTATAAAGGGGTAATAGTCGGTTATAAAGATACCGCTTAAAAAACATATGACTTTTTTAAACGAAGAGTAATAATTTCTAAAGATATAACTATACTAAAGAATAACTTTTTAAATAAAAAGAAATATACTGATTTTAATAATATGCCCTCTTTAAATAAGCTGCTAAATAACTATAATACTAAAAGTAACAATACTAGTAACAATACTAGTAATAATAATAATAATAATAATAATAGCAGTAATAAGAATACTAATAATACTAATAATATAAATACTAGTAATATAAATATAAGTAATAATAATATAAATACTAAAGATACTAGTAATATAGATAATAATACTAAAAATAATAATACTAGCGATAATAGTACTAGCGATAACAATACTTAGTAAAAGAATTAAAGGATTTAAGTAAAAATACTTAAGATGCCTACTAAATACTATTAAGATTTTATAGAATACCCTATATATAATATTATATTTAATAAAAATAATATAGAACATATCCTTTTTATTATAAAAGGAAATAAAGATCCTATAAAGCTTACTACTTATTATAAGGCTATAAATAGTCCGTAAGTAAAAGACTAAGATAAAGCTATGCTAACTAAACTAAACAAACTTATAAGTTTAGATGCTTAAGAAATATAAGAGCTTCTTAGTAATAAGGAGGCTTTAAGGGGCTAATAAGTCTATAAAATAAAGAAGGATAATAAAAATAATAAAACTAAGTATAAAGCTCGCTTTATATTATAAGGCTATAAGTAAATATACGGCTTAGACTATATTAAAACCTTCTCTATAACTACTAAACCTAAGTCTACTAAACTCCTATTAATGCTAGCTTTAACTAATAATTAGTAAATACTGTAATACGATATAAAAAATACATTTATATATATAGATAAAGATAGAAAAATATAGATAAATATACTATATAGTTATAAAGACTATATTATAAATAAAGACCCGAAGAATAAAAAAAAAGCAGTATAATTAAAAGAAAAAGCCAGTTATAAGTATAAAAAAAGCTTTATACAGTCTTAAATAAAGTTCGATACTTTAGTATAACTTATTATTAAAGGTCTTAAGCGAGCAAGGATTTTCCTACTTACCTATAGACGAAGTGGTATTTGTTAACAATAAGCTATATATAGCTATATTAGTTTACATAGACGATCTTTTGTTCTTAAGGCCTATAGAGGATTCTAAAACTTATATAATTAATAAAATAAGCAAGGCCTTAAAGATTCAATCTTTAAGCAAAGTAAAAGACTTCTTAAGAATAACTATAACTATAAATAAAGCGAAAAGACATATAAATATATTCTAAGGAAAATATACTCTTAATAAGATAAAGATATTTAATAAATAAAATATAGGAACCTTAAAAACCCTTACTATAAAGGGAGTTAAATTAAATTAAACAAAAGACTATATAGCTATAAAAGAAGACATCTTATTATATTAAATGAAATTAGGCTTCTTATTATTTTTAGCATTACTTTTAAGGCTAGATATATTATACGCAGTAATATTATATGCTAGATTTGCTTTTAATCTAAAAATACTATATTTTAAAGCTCTAGATACGATTTAGAAATATCTAAATAAATATCCTAGCCTAGGCATATACTATAACTTTAATATAGCATTTAATATGCTGTTTTATAAAGCCTATACTAATGCTAATTAGGCTAACGATCTTATAAACCGTAAGTCGGTCTCCGAATACTATTTCTTTATAAATAATACCCTTATAAGCTAGGCTTGCTAAAAACAAAAATCTATAGCACTTTCTATATACAAGGCTAAATATATAGGCCTTAAGGAGGCTAATAAAGAAGCTTTATATTTATATAGCTATTTTAATACTATAGTGAAAGGAATATCTTAAATATACCTAAATATAAAGGCCTTATAATCTTTATAGATGATTAATCTGCTTTTAAAATAGTAAAGAATCCTAAATTATATAAGCTAAGAAAACATATAGGCTTAGTATATAATCTTACACGTAATAATATTAAGGGAAAGGAAATAGAAGTTTATTATATAAAATCTAAAGATAATATAGTAGATATATTTCTTAAGGGATTAGGTTTTATACTATTTAATAAATAATAAAATTTACTAAGAATTAAAGAGGTTATAATATAAATTCTTATAATAGAAGGTTTTAGCTATTCCTTACTTTTTCTAGCTTTCCTTTATATAACTTAAGGTTTTCTACCTATATAAAGGTTTTCCTTAGATAATAAAATAAAGAGGTTTTACTTAAATAATTAAAAATATTTCTCTTTAAGAAAGATTAAAAGCTTTAAGTTTTTCTATATAAAAATAGGTTTTCTTAAGCTATAAAGAAAGAATTTCTTCTTTATTTTAAAGGTTTTTTACTTTACCTTAGTTAATATGTTTAAAGCGCACTTACATACTATAACTACCCTTTAAAAGAGGCTATAAGGGAGTAAAATATACTCTCTCGCAACCTATAAGCTAAATACAGCATAAATAACACGCGATATAAATACGCTATAATATGTATTAAATCCGTTATACAATTCTGCATGCTATATATATTTCTCTATATTATTCCACGCATATATAAGCAGGATATAAGCAGATTGGGAATAGGTGTGTGTAAAGACTATATGCATAATCCGTGCTAGGTCGCTGCGCCACCTCGTATTCCTTGCGGAATTAATCCCTAGGCTTATAAATACAATATTAACTTAATAATAGCTATTGGCCTACTATGCATAACTACGCTAAATAGGGGGCTCTTTTCTAAATCACTTAAGTTACTAATAGCTTAGCAATTGTCTATATAAGGAGGCCTTAGTCCCCCCTTTACCTTAGATAGATTATTAACCTTATATATATATGTCTTACCTATTTCTTTACCTTTTCGCACACTCTTTATATCTTTATAATCCCCTTACTTAAGGCTATAAGCCTGCTCTGTTCTATACCTATTTACTGCTTAATTAAACGCTATTAGCCCCGCCGGCTAAGCCTTATGTAAAAAGCGCTACTATAAGTAATATTAAACGATATATAAAGTTATAAAGCGTATCGCTTTTAACTTAAGGTATTATTTTATCCTAAATAATAAACTTTACTTTAACTGTTTATATATAAAGTTAAAAGTCTTTTATTAAAATATATAAAAGAGATATAAGCTAGCATAACTAGCTTTTAGCTACTATTCGAAGTATAACATAATAGCGCTTAAAGAGATAAAGAAAATATAAGGCTTAAAGACCTTAGCTTTAAAAGGCGAACTATACTAACTAGTTTATAAAGAGGGCTATAACGCAATAAATATTTATAAGAGGTATAACGCGGGGATATAAATACTATAAACTAAATACGACTAAAAAGAGATAACATTTAATAATAGTATAAGTTTAAGAATTTTATACTTACTACTAAAAGGAATATAAAGAGGCTAAGCTAAGGCCTTAAAAGAGATTAATAACTAAGGCCCGCTAGTCTTAGTTAAAGACTTTAATATTTACTACCCGCTTTAAGACGCTTATAACTAGACTTTTAATAAAGCAAGATAATTTATTAACGAGGCCGCGCGGCTTTAGCTTAAGCTAATAACGCTAAAAGGCGAATATATACATTTTTTCTATAAGTATAAAAATAGCATAATTAACTTTATATAAGCTACGGCGGAGAAAGCTATATAGTTTATTAGCTTAAACTTAGACCTTATAAAGTCCGACTATATTTTATAGGTAGTCTCGTTTAAGATAAACTTAAAGCTAAAAGAGATATTTACTATATTAAAGTAAAAAAAAGCGGGAAAAAAGAGGGTTAAAGCGGAAACCTTATCTTAGCTTAAAATAAAATAGCTTATACTTTATAGCTTATAAAAAATTAGTATAAAAGTAAATACCTTATATAATAACCTTAGTAAGATCGCTTATATAATAATCTTATACTAAAAGTAAGTAATTTTAATAGGTAATATATAGTTTACCTTTAAAGTAGCCTAAACTACTTAAACCACAAAAAGAGCTTAAAGATACTATAAAGTATACTAAACTTAAGTAAATTAAAAAGCGCTATAAAAAGCTGCTATAGTCTAAAAGCAAGCTATATATAATACGAGATAAAAGTATTAAAAGGACTTCTTTAAGGAGATTAGCGCGAATAATACTAAGCTATAAAACATTAAATAGTAAGTATAGCTATATATAAAACTGCCTTTAAACTTAGCGCACTTACTACTATTAACTAGTAAGGGCTATAAATACTAACTAACTTTTAACTTTAAAGAAAAAGCTTAACTTTTAGCGAAACGTTTTTTTTAGCTAAAGCTATAATACTTTTAAGACCTTCTTACCCCGCGGCTAAAAAAAGCTCTTTATTAAGCAGTATATTAACTTAACGGATATATCTTAAGCAATAAGTAAAATAGCGAGCTAAAAAGCGGCGGGCTTAAATAAGATTTCTTTTAGTTTTCTTAAGCTTTACGGCTTAGCGCTTTTCGCTTAGCTAGTAATAATTTTTACGGGCTATATAGAAATATTATACTTTCCGACTTAGTTTTAATCTATAAATATAGTAGTACTAAGAAAGCTAAAGAAAAAGCCCGGGGTATATTATACTATTAAGGGGTAAAAGCCTATTTCCCTCTTATAAATAATAAGTAAGATTTAAAAGTAGATTTTAGCTTAAAGACTTATAACTATAGCTAAAGTAAATAAGGTCTTACTTAAAGAATAGTTTAAAAATAAAAAGGAGAGGTTAATAAAAGCAGCGATACTTTAAGTAATAAAACTAGTATACGTAATATAAGCTATAAAAAGAATTATATTATGCTTTTAACTTAATATTAAAGGAGCTTTTAATATAGTTAACTATAAGAAACTCTTAAAGGAGCTTACCCTTTAAAGCTACCTTAAGTAGTTTATAAAGCTAGCTTATAGCTTAATTAATAAGTATTACTTAACCTTTTTTTAATAAAAAAAGGCTATACTAGTGCGAATCGCTATTAAAGTCCTTTAAGGCTTACCGCTATTTTTAATATTATTTCTTTACTATATAATACCCCTTTATAAAAGGCTAAAAAAGCTAAAAAGAGTTTATATTATTAGCTTTAAAGATAATATAAATATCTTTATTATTAGCTTTTAAGAGAGATTATTAGTAGCGCGGCTTAAAGCGGCTTAAGTAGTATATATTATTTAAGCGGAGGAGTTTATAATAAACTTTAAACCTTTAAAAAGCGAGATCATTTACTTTATAAGAAAATATAAGGTAATTATAACTCTTATCTACCTTAAGGCCGCGATAGTCGTGCCGGTTTAAAATACTAAGCTCTTAAGGGTATAAGTAAAGTATAAGCTTAAGTAAAAAGTATACTTTAATAAGCTACGCGCTAAGCTAAAAAAGTATAACTTAGCCTTAATAAAGCTCGTAATATCTATATAAAGAAATACCTAACTTAAGGTTTAATAAGTTTATAGTAAAGCCGTTTAGTTCTTTATATTATATACTATAATTACGTTTTATAAGATAATCTTAGTATGCGGAAAGCTTTATAAGATAGCTATAAAACTAATAAAAGATTAAACCGCTTACCTTAAAATAGTTATAAGGGCTTACTAAGCTACCTTAGTTTATTAATATAAGGCCGAAACCTAAGTCTTATTAATTAACTTTTACTTAAACTAAAGAATAGCTAATACCTTTTAAAGACTAAAAGACTTTAAAATCTTAAACTAAATCCGGCGCGTGTTTATATTAATAGTAAAGCAACTTTAGTAATGTAAATAATAGCTAAAGCAACTTATACCTTAAAGACTACCGCTTATAAAGGCACTAAAGGGGGTATAGTTTTGAGTTAAGTTTAATAAGCTTTTAAAAAAAATATAGGATATTCTTTTTTAAGAATAAGCTAAATCGTAAAGCTTAAATAAGGAGCTTATTAAGTAGCGCCGGACTATACTTTACTATACTAACCTCCCGCCTTAGTTTTATAAAGCTATAGCGCTTAACTATTATAAAGCATTACTTAAGTACTTAAGCTTTATAATTACTTAGATATAAACTTAAGTAATAAGCTTTAAAGATTTCTTATTTTACTATTATATACTTAAAGTAGTATCGACTCTTAACAACTAGAAGTAGTAATAAGATACTATTTAATATACGATAATAAGCTATACGCTTACTAGTAAAGTAAGAGGGACGTTATTATAGTAACTTTATAATATAAGTAAGGTATAAGCGAATGTTTAAAAATAAAAGACGGCGGCTATTTTAATAAGATAGTTCTTAAGCTTAAGACGCTTATAATAATTTAACCTTATAAAATAGCTATATTAAAAGAAGGAGAGAGCGTATATAAGGACCTTAGTTATACTTAAGTTAAAAAAGGGCGTACTTTAATTAAACCGACCTTTTAGCTTAGCTTAAAGAGGATAACTTACTAATATAATAAATACTATAAAGTATTAAAACGCTAAAACCCTCCCCCCCCCTTTATCCTATTTAGCTTATAAGGCCTTTATTAAGCCCGCTTTAAGCTAACGCTTTAAATAGCCTTTTTTATATAACCCTCCTTTAATATTACTCTTTTACTTTATTTAATAACTAAGCTTATTATTATTATCCTTAGTACTATATTTAGCGTAACTAAGAGTAGCTATAAGCCTACTAGTTTAAAGAGTGCTATAAAGGCGCCTTGTTTAGCTATAGCTATAAGTTAAGGTTATTAGCGCTTTCCCCTTTCCGCACTTATATCGGCTTAAGGTTATAGTAAGAGTAGCTAAAAAAAATATTACTTTATTAATAGCTTATTAAAGCGTTTACTTAAAGGTTTATAAGGTGCTTGCTATTAAGGAGCGATTAGCTATAGCTTAAGTAAGAGTTAAAAGCGGTATAAAGCTAAGCTAAAGATAGCGACTTAAGTAATACTTAGTTAATTAAGTAAATTTAAGCGTTATAAGAAATTGAAAAAGAAGTAACTTAGCCTTATTATAAGCGAAAAACAAATAGTGTTTAAGGTTTAAGCTAAAGTCTTTAGTCTCCCCCTCCTTACTAATTAAGTTAAAAGTAAAGGTAGTACGAATATACTTTAAAGTAATAGCTATAAAGTTATTAACTTTAAAGGCACGACTTTTAAAAAGGCTATAAACGCGCTTTTATATAGCTAAAAGAATATCGCGACTTATAACTAAGCTAGGGGTAAGTAAGATAAAAAATAAAGTAAGGTCGTTACTATTATTACTATCGCCGCTTTTAATATTAAAAATAGTAAAAAAAGAATTAAAGCTAAGCTAAAAGCTACTTTTATTTATAGTAGCCTTAGCTTTAACTTTATTATCGCTTTTGTTTACTTTTTTACTAGTTTTCTATCCTTAATTTTAAACTTAGGCTCCTTTAAGTTTAATATAACATTAGCTTTAATAGCTTTCTCTTTACTTTTACTTTTAAGCGCCCCCTTATAAATAAGCTTTTAAGTAAAAGCGGCGCGCTCTTAAGTATAAGCCTTAGTAAGAGCCTTAGCTTAAGCTTTTTTTTTAGTCTTAGCCTTAGCTTTAAAGTCCTTTAAAACGATAAAGATCTTAAGGGGTAAAGGCTTAAGTAAGGTAAAAGCGGTATAAGCTCGCGTTATATTTAAGTTAAGCAAATAACCCTTAAAGGCAATATCCTAGTCTTTATAGCCGCTAAAGCTAAAATAGTTAGCTACTATAACTAGCGTATTTTTTATACTTTTTAGGTTTTAAGCTATAGCGTAAACGGTTTAGTATATAACTATAATAGTACTATTTAGCTTATTAGCGAGCTTAGCGTTAGCCTTATAAGCTATATAGGCGTTATTAATAAAGTAACGAAAGGTAAAAGTAAGTAGCTTTACGTTTTTATTAAAAGAAGCTAAGCTAGGAGCGGCACTAAGCGTAAGAGCTTATACTATAATAGTATTAGCGCGCTACTAAAGCTTTATTGCCGTAAAGGCGAGCTTTATATATAAAGAACGCTTAATAGGCCGGCTAGACTTATATAACTCTTTTTAAGCAGCGTAAAGCTTATAGGCTATATTTTTATTAATAGTAGTAAGTAATATAAAGAATTAACTAAGGAATTAAAGTAAGTTTAATATAAAACTACTTACTTAAAAATAGGAATAGTTACTTAAAGCATAAGTAATATACGCTTTTATAAAGATAGCTAAGAAAGGATTAGTAATATAAGTTCCGCGCGCTTATAAAGCGGATACGGCTTAGATATATATAAGCTTTGTTTTAATAGCCTAGAAAAACTATAAGTATATTATCGCTTAATAAGCGCCTTATATATATATAGTAAGGGAATTTATACTTAGTGCCGTAATAAGCTTAAGCCTCTTTATTTTTAGTATCTTTACTTAGTAGCTTAAAGAGTAAACTTATATTAAGGTTAAAAAAAGTAACTTTTTTTATTAATCTCGTAGTAATAAAGGCAAGGATATAATTATAGCGAAACGACGAAGGCATAATACAAGCAAGGCGGTAAATATATAATAAGTTTATAAGGAAAATAAGCGTGTTTTTAGTAAAAAGATAGGAAAGTATATAAGCGTATATAGTATAGAAAAGGCTTTATCCTTAAGACCGGGCGTAAGATTAGGAACTAAGCGGCGTAAATTAATAATAAGCCCGATTAAGAATATATATATACCGCGGGACGCTAAAATCTTATTAGCGGGGCTTATTTTAATTACTTTTTAAGGCCGCGCTAGTTATAAAAAGGGCAAAGGTTAAAATCCCGCCTACCCTCTTACTTTTCTATTAAGGGGGATAGTTAAGGGGAGATAAAAAGTAAACTACTACTTATCCTTTAACTTAAAGCGTAGTGCTTTAAGCCGCGGGCCGCTTAAGTTAAAAGCGGCCTTAGCTTAGCTAGGCTATAATAAACTACTTAGTAAGCGGGGTAAACGTATAGTAAAAAGCGTACCTTTTTTTCCTTATATAAAGTTATAAGACCTTATATAAAGCGGACTAAGCGCGAAAAAGGGGAGGTTTTACTTTAAGCACTTAGGTTTTTCCTTTTTATTTAAAAACATTAAATTTCTAAAAACTCAGATTAAGTCCTTAGTATAAACTTAATATTAGTAATAATAATAAACTTATTTAATCTTAAATCTAAAAAGGAATTACGTATCTTTATATAATAAATATTTAGTGCTTTTAGTAAAAAGAGCTATTAAGAACAAGTTCCTTTAAAAAGCTTATAAATTTTATTATTTTAGTAATATTAAGAGGAAATTAAGCGGCGTAAATAAAAGTACTTTTATACGTAAATTTATATAAAAAGAGCGTTTTTTACTTTTATAAGGCATACTTAACTAGTATAAGTATAATAAAATAAAATAAACGTACTATAATAACTAATTTCTTTTATACTAAAAAGGAAAAGATCCGGGTTTATTACTTTTAAATATAAAAAAGGCCTATTTAAAGTATTTAGTAAAAAAGAAATTTATATAAAGAAATAGCTTAAAAATAGAAAGGTGGAAATAGGTAACTAAGTAGTAAAGCTCTTATCTTATTAATTTAGTAGCTGTTTTATAGCTTATATAAAATAAAGAAGGATTTACAATAAGTAAGGAAATAATAAATAGATTAAAAAGTAATAGTAAGTAATAAATAGCCTTATTAAAGAAAAAGTCTATAAAAAGTCTATTTACTAAATTAAAAGATAAATAGTCTTTAAATTTATATATAGCTAAAGAATTAATAAAGGTTTTAAAGAAGCTCTTATTACTATTAATATTATTACTACTACTACTACTAGTACTAATACTATTATTTTAAGGAATAAAATTAAGAAATAGATATAATAATAACTTATAGTTTTAAAAAACTCTTAATAAATAGCTTAATAATCCTAAATTATCTTTTAGGTATATATATAATATAGCTTATTAAACTTAGCCTTTTTATAAGCTAGCTTTATATTCTTTATAAGTTAATATGTTTATTATCCTTAAGTATATTTAACTTATAGCTAAAAAGGATTTTCTTTATGTTTATTAATTTAACTATTAATATTTCTATCTTAAACTCAATAGTATTAAGACTTTTATAAGTACATATTTAACTGTAAGTAAGTTGTGATATTTAAGTAGTTAACTAATAAAAAATAGCTTTAGCTTTATTTTATAAACGAGATATTTAAGACTTAAATTAAATTTTATGGCTATATACTTTATAATAAAGTGCTTTTTATTAAGCGCTTATATTGCTATATTAAAGTAGAATTAAAATTAATTTTATAAAGCGAAGAGCTTTAACCTCAGCTTTATACTAAGCTCGCTAAGTTCTGTTTAATAAAGTTTAAAGAGGTTTTAAAATTACTTTTCCGCTATATCCTCTTAAAAGAATAAAGGTAATTTAATAGCTAACTTATTTATATAAGCCTTGCTTTTATTAGCGTTTTAGTAAATAAAAGTAATAAAATGATTTTCTTTTTAAAATATATTAGCTTTATTATCCTCTTCTACGTTAATAAAACATGCTTTTAGTAGTCTTATTAAGTTAAACCTCTTTATATTTTTACCTTATTATTAATATTTTTCTTAAAGCTTAGCTAGTATATCTTCTTATTAGCGCTTAAAGAAAGCTAAGGAATTACTTACTTAATATTATTATTATTTTTACTAAAGGGTTTAAAACTATACTTAGTCTTAGTATTTATACGCTAAGTATAAATAAGTTTAGCTTACTAAAGGTATTACTTACCGCGTTTTTAATACTTATTATTAAGGTTTTAGTTTTAATACTTTTGCTAAATGCTTATCCTTTTATTCTTTATAAATGTTCCATTTTAATATATTATAAGGCTTTAAAAGTAAAAGGCTTATTGTTTTAAATTTAAAGTAATAAAAACGCCTTAATTAGTATTATTATAGTTAATAAAGCTAAGTAATAATACTTAACTAAAAAACTACTAAGTATTCTTTAAAGTAAATTTTTAGTTAAAGCTTATAAGATAAACTTTACTAATAAAATTTAGTAAAAATAAAAACTAAGCTTATAATCCTAAGAAAATAATAGTTTTATAGCGGGCTTAGTTTAAAGAGTTTTTAAAAAGCATAAAATTAAAAGGTTTTTAAGTTAACTTATCCTTACTTATTTTATATAAAGAATAATTAAGCTATTTTAGAAGTATGAAATTTTATTTTCTTTGTTATATAGAAATTAATACTTTATAGTTTATTTTTCGTTATTACTTTAAAAGTAAATTACTTTTTAAAAAGAAATAGTTTAAATTTAACTAAATAGGACTTATTTAATATCTTATTTAGATTTATAAGCTATTACTATATAATACTTATAAATCAAATTAAGGAGATTATTAACTAATATACCTAGTAAGCTATAGCTTTTTTTGCTTTTATAGCTTACTTATCTTTAAGCTTTATTATAAGTATATTAAGAGAAAGGTGCTTATTATTAAGATTAAACTTAAATGCTTATATAAGCTTTTTACTAAAAAGAATATTATTTAGTATTTAACTTCCTATAAAACAACTACTTAATCGTATAATATAGTTGCTTTTAGCTTAGTAAACATTTAATAAATTTCCGTTTAAATTAGTAAGAACTACTAATATTTTTCACGCTTTATAGTATTAAAATAAAAAATTAAAAAGTAAATTAATAACTACTTATTAAAGCTTATACTATAAAGTAATTACTATTAATTAAAGCTATTATTATTAACTATATACTGCTAATTAAGCAGGTATAATAAACTAATTACTATATATAAATATATATAAGGATAAGTAATTAATAAAAAGCTTATTTTTTTAAAGTATATTTAGCTACTTTATACTTAGCTTTTTAAGTTAATTTTAAGCATTTTTAATTATATTAACTAGCTATTTATTATTAGTATATATTACGGGCTATACTATAAGAAGAGCTATAGTTATATTATAGTTTATAACTTAAGGTCGGGCAGATATATAGCTAAAGTCGTATAGGACTTTACTTAAACTTAGCTTAACCTCGACTTAAACTTAACCTTAGTATAGGCTACTTAAGCGACTTATATAAAGTAAGAAGCTACGTAGCCTAAATAAAGATTTCTTCTCTCCCTTCTTAGCTTTAGATAAATAATTATTTAGCTATATGCTATTAAACTAAGTATACGCCGGCCCTTAATATATTTAAAGCTCTTTTTAAATAAGATTATACGACTTAAGAAGAGACTTGCTAATTATAATATAGCGCGAGTAAAAAGGCTACCCGGCATAAAGGGGCTATACTTAAGGAGGGTAAGAGGAAGGGCTAAAAGATGCCGATATTTTCCTAAGGGTTAAATAAGCAATCCTCTTACTATAAGCAAGGGCCGTTAAAATAAGTTACTTAGTTTTAATAGGCTAGTAGTATATTTAATAGCTAATAAGCTTATTTAAGGTCTTAATATAAAAGCTAAAGGAAATAGTAAAAATATATATAAAAAGAGGGGCTGGCCTATTAATAATAGCTTAATACTACCTTATAATATAATAATAAGGGCTATAACGCTTATAATAAAGAAGGAATTAATAAAGAAAAAAGACTAGTAAAAGCTACTCTTAGCGCTAAGAAAGTTTAATAGCTAGTATCGCTACTTTACGCTTTAAGCATAATATATATAAAAGAAGTATAAAATAAACTAAAACTTCTTTTTAAGCTTAAAAAGGGTTTTCTACTTAATTTATAACTACTTAAAAAAAGAGCTATAATAAACTATAGCGACTTATTATAATACTAATATAAATCGAGGTTATAATTAATAAGAGTCCTTTAAGTACCTTAACTTAATCTACCTCGATATTAATATTAAATTGTAGGCTATAGCGGCTACTTATATAATAAAATAAACCGAGAATTAGATGTTTACGGCGTTCTTTTTAAAGTTTAAATAAAGGCTTTTTAAAGGAAAAAGAGGGTAATAGCTATACGATATATAAATCGTATTCTTAAAAAGCGCCTTAAGCCTTCGCCTTAAAAAAGTACTCGCAATAGTTAACCTTTTAACCTAAAGCTTTTTAGCGTATACTAATTAAGTAATATAAATCGCGGTAAAGCTAAAGAGGGTTTAGTAAACTAGGTAGCTATTTTAAGGCCGGAAAAAGGCAATAAGGGGGGCGACTTAAGACTGAAAAGACTAAAAGAGCGATACTTTAATAAGTAAATTTAATACTATAATCTAGCTAGGAAAAAGATAAAGCCGGCTTAATATATAAAAGTATTTAACTTATAAGATAATTAGGTATATTGCCCGCTTTTATAAAAGAAACAAGGAAAAAACCTTATAAGTAGCTATAGCTATAGCTAAAAAGGAAACTAAAGTAGATTTTAATTTAAGAAAAAAAGAAGTTTAGTATAAAGTTAAGCGCTAAAAAAAAGGAGAAATAATCAATAGCTTAAAGATTAAGAAAAAAGCACCTTGCGCTAAACTTAGTGCTGCTTAAAGTTAGTATTAATAAGAAGAAAAAGCTTTATATACTTATAGATATAAGCTATAATTACGATATTATAGTAAGTAAAAGAGTAGTAATAAAGCTATAAATACTTTTTATAGATAAAATAAGGAGGCTACTACGGCTTTTTTTAAAGGACGTACTAACGCTTTAAATAAATAGGATTATAACGTTAAAGATAAAGATTAATAAGCACTAAAAATAAGTATTCGCTTATATAGTACTAAAGTTAAGCTACGACGTTTTTTAAGGAGACCGTAGATAAAGAAGAATAAAGTAGTTTATAATACTAAAGGGGACCGGATTTAGTATAAAAAACAAGGATTTAAATCAGTCTTTAAAGGTTAAAAGTAGCTGTAAAGATTATAAATATCTAAAAGGCAAAGCTAGTAAGCGCTTCTTTCTTTATAGCGGAGTATTAATAAGAATAGGCTTAAAAGGATAGCTAATAGCGGCAATAAGTGCTTAATATAAAGGCAGTAATAATAAAAAACGTAAAAAGGGCCTTTTAGCTAAAAAGGCTTATTTACTTAGCAAACTATATCTTAGCCTAAGTACTATAAGCTTACTTAAATCTCTTCGTACTTATAAAGGCGCTTAAGTAGCCCCCGTTCCGATTAAGCATAAACTATAAAATCTACCTTACCTTACTTAAATAAAGATAATAAGAAACTGCTATTATTATAAAGGCCTTTATATAATATATCGAAAGAAGAACTCTTTATTTTTTAAAAGACTTTAAATAAGTTACTAAAAGCAAACCTTATTTACTTAAGCAGCCTATTAGCTATAGCGCTAGTATTATTTATAAAGAAGACTAACGGCCGCTTATACTTTTACTATAATTATTAAGCCTTAAATATAATTACGAAAAGAGATCGGTATATACTATAATTAATTATAAAAACGCAACAAATATTAGTAAAGGTACGTAAGTTTATAAAACTTAATATTATTATAGCGTTTTATAAGATTAAAATCGCAAAACGCTATAAGTTTAAAACTATTAAAGCCTTTAACTTATAAGGTTATAGAGACTTAAGCTATAGCTTAAGCCTTATTATATAAAGAGGGCTAAGTCCGTATATATAAACACAGACCCGCTATATATAAGCAAGCTCTTTATAGCTTATTATTATAATACTATAAACGGTACTTATATATTAGCCTTTACTTACTTTATAATAGTATAAGCTATTAATTATAAACTCGTTTAATAATATAATAGCGTGAGCTCCGCTTTATATAAAGCGGGACGACGCTATTATAAAGTCGTTGCAAAACGCCTTAAAGGCGTTAAAACATACGTCGGCCGGCTAAAAGGATAACTTCCTCGCTATACTAAAGGGGCTAACTATAAAGCCTATTTTAACCTTTATAGTATCTACCGCGCTAAGAACGGCGCTTATAGTTAGTATCGTGCGGAAGCCGCTCTTATAGCTAATATAAAACGGGAAGCCGGAAAGCTTTTACTTTTTCCTTAGCCGGCTATAAGCAAAATACTATACTAATAAGAAATACGGCTTTAATAGCGGCCGGAGCGCTGTTTAGTACGCGCTCTTATATATACTACTAAAGCCTTAAATATAAAGGATCGCGGGCCTTTAAGAAAAGGGGGGCTATTATAGCTCTTAAGACCCTTAAAACTTTTTTTAGTACCTTATCTACGCTTTTAGCAATATATAGGAATAAGAAAAGGCATAAAATAAGCTATATACCCTTAAATAAAGGGACGGATAGTTATTTAAGGAGTTTCTTCTTAAGTTTAAGGAGACCCTCTTTTAAGCGGCGGGTACTATAATATAAAAAGATAGCGCGAAGCGAATATAGCTACGGAACTTAATTACCTTAGCGCTTTACAAGCTACTTATCTTAATTATTATACTATCTATATACGGCGAGTATATTAGCCGCCTTACGAAAGTAGCTTAAGGTTATAAATAAACGCCTTGCTTTTAAAAGTTATAAAAGCGTACTTTATAAAGCGGGGATAAGGTTACCCCCCTCTTATAAAACGCGCTTACCGTTAACGTTAATAGCAATACCCTTATAACCGCAATAAAGACCGACCGCGTAAAACGCTTAAAGAAGGTATTTATAACCTCGACCTTTTTAATACTAATAGGCTAGTCCTCTTAATAGCGGGTTAAATAGGTCTTTAACGACGAGATCTAAAAACGGCGTGCTAATAGCTAATACCTATACTATAAAGCGGGCTTTTACTTTGCTACGAAGTGCTTATATAAGCCGGCGAAGCGTCTTTTTATAAGAATCCGCTTTATAGCAATTAATATACTACCTTAGCTCGCTTTAAATAATAAAGACCCCGCCCCTTATAAGGCGGAGGGAAAAGAATAGCTTTAAGGTAAAGATAGGCCTTAAAGCCGTAGCCGTTAGTATAAAGAAGGTAAGAGCTAATAGCCTATATAAAAAAGGATCTTACTTTAATATAAGTTATACTTAATTAGTTTAAGTCTCTTACTGCTCTTATAAATAAGGGATATTAGTACTATATTATAGTAAATAAGGCGTTAGTATATTAAATATAAGTGCTTATTAAGAAGATTACTTTACGCTAAGTAAAAGGCGCTTTAAGCATAATAAAAGGTATAGAGATTAAAGGTATTACTTAGCTAGCTATAAAAGTAGCTAGCTACTTAAGGCTTATTATAGTATATATAATCTTAAAGCTTAAATTCCCTTTAATTTTAAAGAAGCCTTAGCTTATATATACGTAGTCTTTTTTAGTTCCGCACTAAAAAAAGCTATAGTTCGGCTTAGCGGAGATATAGCTATACTATATTAACGGCGCCTTTAAGAAAATAAGGGCTATACTAAGACTAGCTAATACTTTTAAGGTACTTGCTTTAATCTTTATAAGTACGGTCTAATAGCTCGCACGCTAAAAAGGCAAGGCCGCCGCTAACGCGGCGATTTACGCTAAAAGCCTTATAGATATCGATAAGGCCTTAAAGACTAAGACGCCGAAATTGCCTTTAAACTTATAAAACGTAATCTTATAGCGCTCTTATAACTTATTGCCGCTCTTTATAAAGCATTAAGCTAATAAGCTTAACTTTTATAAGCTACGAGTTAATTATAAGATCCTTATTTATATAAATAAGTAAGGAAGGGAGTTCCCCGCGCCCTTTAAGCCGTTATATAGCATATTATAAGCTAAGTTATTAGTACTTAAGAAGACGCTTTAAGACCTTTTAGATAAGGGGTTTATCTAAGTAAGTAGCTTTAAAGTATACGCCTTAGTGCTTTTAATCCGGAAACTAAGAGGCAGAATCCGCTTTTACTATAACTATCGGGCCCTTAATATAATTACGCGGCCGAACTATTACCCGCTCCCCTTAATCTTTAATACGCTTTATAACCTATTAAAAGTAAAGTAGTTTACTAAGCTCGACGTTATATAAGCGTTTTATAAGGTGCGGATTATAAAGGGTAAGGAGTAAAAAATAGCCTTCCGCACTTATTACGGCCTATTTAAGTAGCTAGTAACCCCTTTTAATCTTACTAAGGCCTTAGCTACCTTTTAACGTTATATTAATAACGTTCTTCGTAATTTCTTTAATAAGTTTAGCTCCGCTTATATTAATAATATCCTTATTTATAGTAGCGGCTTATATAAGGACTATATATAAAAAGTGCGGAAAGTCTTAAACCGCTTTTACTTATATAGCTTATACTTTAACCTAAATAAGTACGAGTTTAAAGTAAAGCATATAAAATACCTTAAGTTTATAATTTATACCGGCGTAGGGATTTAAGCGGACCTTATAAAAATATAGGCGATTTAGAACTAAAATACTTTAATAACATAAACTAGTATATAGAGCTTTTTAAGCTTTGCTAATTACTACTATATATCTATCCGCGGGTTTTTAAAATCGTTATACCGTTAAACGAAATTATAAGAAAAAAGGTAACCTTTTATTAAAGACCTATATAAAAAGGCGCGTTCCGCACGCTTAAAGACTTATTTGCGTAGGCCTTTATACTGCTTTAATAGGATTTTAACCGTACTATTATAGTAAAGGCGGACTATAGCGGCTAAGCGCTTAAAGGCACGCTCTTATAAAAGGTTAAAGGGCGGAAGTGGCTTATAGCCTTTTACTTAAAGAAGCTAACTTTAGCGGAAAGGAACTATGCTATTTATAATAAAGAGATACTCGCTATTATTAGCTATCTTAAGTAATAGTAAGTAAAGCTTTATAGTTATAAAAGCTTTAAAGTCCTTTTAAACTACTAGAACCTTAAGTATTTTATAACCCGCTAGCACCTCTTTAAGCGGTAGGCTTATTAAGTAAAGTACCTATCCCGCTTTAACTTTTAAATTAAGTATAGGCTAAGTTAAGACTCCGCTATCTTAAATACGCTTTCCTAACGGGACTAAGACCGCACTACGAACTTAGATATTAAGGCGCGGGATTTCAAGCTTATTCTATAAGCGGCGTTATATATATATATTAAGGTCTCTTTTATTAAGGAGCCTTTAACCCCCTCGTTTTATGCCCTTATTAAGGAACCTTTAACTCTCTCGCTTAAAGGGGTAAACCCGCCTATTATATTAAAGGCGGGTATCCCGCCTTCCTTACCGGCGCCTCTTAAGGCGCTAAGTTTAAGGGATTAAGTAGGCTTAAGCGCTTAAGCGGCGAGGGTCTTTTAAAATAAGGGCCTTTAGCGTCTTTAAGATAAGCTAGCTTCTTAAAACTATATATACGAAAGCGTGCGGCGCGCTATAAAGTCTAGCGCGCGTTTCTTAAATCTAAAGCTATAATTAAAGGTTTAAGTAGCGGACTGCTATATTAACTTAAAAGGGCACCTTTGCTAAAGGGGTAGGTTATAAGTATTAAGCGCCTTTTATATAATAAAAGCTAATAAAAGGAACGCCCCGCCGGAAGATAAGCTAAGGAACGAGCTTTAAAGGAAGCTAGTATAGCTAATCTATAACTTTAATATCGTTAGCTACCCCGGCTAGTAAGGTATAGCGGTAAGGCTCGCAAAGGACTTTTATTAGCCCTTTATATATGTTAAAGGTTAGAGCAGCAGCGAAATTGTGGGGAAATCAGGAGATCACGTGATGTTACGTAATAGAGGAGTCGATGTTATATAAGGCAGGATTTTAGCTGGAATTGATTGATGAAGAATTAAGTGCGTGAGTGCTTG